>JAODUG010005354.1:0-10042 GCA_027564795.1 Aphredoderus sayanus
CATAAAGAAATAATTAATAAAGAAATAAATACACACAGCAATGCCAATTAAAAAACACACAAATTCATACACAATCAGATGGCGCCGCCGGGTGGCCAAATCCGATATATTTAAGGACATCACAAGGGTTAAATGATTTAAGAATTATTTTTTATCTCGGTGTACACACAACCTTTCCTCTGGAAATATATCCTGTCTCTAATATCAGATTAAGGGTTCCTATTACATAAGGTTACATAACACTAGGTTGTTTATAAAACATATTGGTATTAGCTTTCAAATAATATATATTACATTTCACTGTAATTGTACATTGTAAATCAAATCCCAGTTTTAATCCCATGTTGTGTAAACTTGTTTTCCCTTGCCCTTCCACATAAGATCTTGGTCACTGTATCAGTGTGAATGTGACAGTTAGATAAGATAGCATGTGGTCAACTATGAGCTGAAAGGTTGTGGGGATAATTTATCCTGGCATTCCCAGCCTATCTGTCTAACCACCAGCATCCTTTATGCCGTCACTTGAAATATGCTTAGGATAAAAGTTCTGCTAAGTATTTCAGTCATCTTGAATTTCATAAAGATGAACTACAGTATATGATCAATGCTGGATACCAAGACATTTTCAACCTCACCACATTGGATATACTTTATTTGAGAATGTATTTGTCTTGTAAACATACAATATATAAGGTGAATGTATTCATGTGTCTTTTGGTTAGAGGACATCTCCTTGTTGTACTCCAAATGGAACACAGGCCACTGAAGTTCAGTGAATAGCTATGACAACATAAATGTGTTTCTATTTGTATTCCAAACTATCTCTTTTGAAAGGTAGTCCATATTCACTGAAGGTGCATTTTCTCTCTGACCAGGCATTTAGATACTAGTTAAAGCTTTTATCCTTATATAACATTACCATTTCTAACCCTCCTATTGTCCTTCTTATATCTTATTGTACCACAAGATGGCGCCATCTGATTGTGCTTGATTGAGTAGATCTCTTTAGTGTCAGTGCCGTGTTTTTATTTAGTTATTTATTCATTATGTATTTATGTATTTATTTCTTTTTGTGCCTTTTATCCATCCTGTTGTCCTCAGGTTTCAAACTCACACTTTGTTGTGCCAGCAGTGCACATCATATGTCTGTGTAAGCTGTAGAATTAGGATCGTCGCCCTCTATCTGCCACAAAGAGCTAGTGATTTGGGTCAGTTTGACCCAGAGGACAACAGGAAGGTTAATACCCAAAAACCCAATGTTTGAATCCAGCCTGATTGTCTAGCTGTAAGGCCTGAGTGCAATTACTGCTTTACAGAATGGCATCTTACTACTAGAACTCAAAATGATGAGACAATAACTTCCAACATTTTTATTGTTCTGGCTCACAAGATACATATTATTACTGAGTAAGGTGCAACATGTGGTACTGATAAGGTGTAACAGTGCTTACTACAAGGGGGGCACAATCCAAGCAAAGTGCTAAAGGTAAGGTTTCAGATAAGGAACCCCTGAAATATATTTTTCTAAAGTGCACACAGAGGACATGCAAGCAACCAATCTACTACAGGCTACAGAGTGCATCTCCTATAACGTATCACACACATTATTGCAGCACAAAACCGACAACAGCATGTTTGCTTCTGCACCGGTACGAAGAAGCTGTGTGAAGTGTGATCGCTACAATAAGCAAGTTTCAAGTCAAACTACAACAGCACACGATAGAGTTGACTGGTTCTCTAGAGAGACAGCGAAATGTAGTGCTTTTCCACTTAAATGACAAAATAACCTACATAAAGTTACTGCTTCGTTTTTAAGAAGGTTTTTTTTTCCTCCGCCTATATTTGCGATGCATTTTGTTAATAAACCACACTTTGACAATGGTGTGCAGAAGGGGCGGAGAGATGGTGTGTCTTCGGCCAGGGTGGGCATCTGGGGCGCCAGCCCAGCACAACATTCATTTGGCCTTCTGGGCCTTCTGCGCGGACTTGGTGACCTTGCCGCTGGTGGGGGCTTTCTTCTCCACGGCCTTAATAACACCAACTGCCACCGTCTGACGCATGTCACGCACTGCAAAGCGGCCTGAGGGGGATCACCAGAGGCAACATTTGTACAGCATCTTACTGGACACACACCTTTGTGTTCAGACGAGGTTGTGCTGCTGCTGCTAAAAATAACCACCAGGCACCCATAGCACAGACGTTACAGAAGAGACTTGGATTTAGATTATGAGTCAATGTTTCCATTATCAACTGTTTCAGGAAGAATTACAACATGTCTGACTTAACCCTCCGGTTGTCCTCCGGGTCAAACTGACCCAACGCACTAGCTCCTTGTGGCAGATAGAAGGCGCTAAACCTGATTCTACAGCTTACACACACATATGATGTGCACTGCTGGTACAACAAGGTGTGTGTTTGAAACTCGAGGACAACAGGAGGGTTAAAAGGCACATGAAACAACACAAATACATAAAGAAATAATTAATAAAGAAATAAACACACACAGCAATGACAATTCAAAAACACACAAAATTATACACAATCACATGGCACCGTCGAGTGGCCAAATACGATATTTATAAGGACATCACGAGGGATACATAAATAATCAATAAAGAAATAAATACACACACCAGTGACAATAAAGAGAAACACACAATCATATGGCGCCGCCTGGTGGCCCAGTACAATATTATTAAGGACAACAGTAGGGTTAAAAGAAATTGCCAAAAGAGAGAGTGAGAACGAGCACAGTAACTTACCCAAAGGTGGGTACTCAGAGAAGCTTTCCACACACATGGGCTTGCCGGGAATCATTTCTACGATGGCTGCATCCCCGGACTTGAGGGATTTGGGGTTGTCTTCCAGCTTCTTACCAGAGCGACGGTCGATTTTCTCCTTGAGTTCGGCAAACTTGCAAGCAATGTGTGCGGTGTGGCAGTCCAGGACAGGCGCATAGCCAGCGCTGATCTGCCCAGGGTGGTTCAAGATGATCACCTGTCGATCAGCACAGACAACACACACATGTATAGCGTATCTGTATATGATAGGTGTGTCACTCACTCAGCCTCATTCAACATTTCAATGAGGTTGCACCGCCATTGTGTTTGAATACATGTACTGTATGAGGACATATACTGTATGTTTAATGTGTCTTAACCCTTGTGATGTCATCCGGGTCAAACTGACAATGCACTGCCTTGTGCTTTAGGTCTAATTCTAATTCTGCTGCGAGGTAGTGGGTTTTAAACCCGAGGACAACAGGAGGGTTTAAAGGCACAAAAAAACAAGCAAATACATAATTAAATGAAGATACTGTATACATAACTAAATACACACAGCACTGACACTAAAGAGAACTACACAATCAGGTGGCGCCATCTGCTGGCACAACAAGGTAGTGCGTTTGAAACCCGGAGGACAACAGGAGGGTTAACGCAGAGCGCTTATCAGCACAGCTGTGTGTCCCACACTGCAACTGGTACGGTCGGGAGCTGCCCAAACCTGAGAGGTGAAGCAGGCTGCCTCTTGCGGAGGGTCATTCTTGCTGTCTCCCGCCACGTTGCCACGGCGAATATCCTTAACGGACACGTTCTTGACGTTGAAGCCCACGTTGTCGCCAGGCAACGCCTCTGTCAGAGCCTCGTGATGCATCTCCACGGATTTCACCTCAGTGGTCAAATTGACGGGGGCAAAGGTCACGACCATGCCAGATTTGAGGATCCCTGTCTCCACCCGACCAACAGGAACTGTGCCAATACCTGGTGGGAAGGAAAATAGACTAAATCTGCAAGCATTTAACCTTCCTGTTGTCCTAACTGACCCAAATCACTAGCTCTTTGTTGCAGATAGAGGGCGTTAAACCTATTTCTACAGCTTACACAAACATATGATGTGCACTGCTGACAGTAAGACATACTGTACACACACGTTTTATCAGTAATTGGAAAAGCATTGTTGTTTTGTTTTGGTGTTGTTTGTTTGTTACCTTGTGAAATATTTGCTTGTGAAGTCCTTTGAGACTGTAATGTGATTAAGGGCTATACAAATAAAATTGACTTGACTTGACTGGGGGGAAATGTATTTCGTTTCAGGCCATGCATGGTAGATTTAGCTGCTTGGATGCTACAGTATGTACTGTACGCTCTAAGCCTCATCAGCAAAATGTCCTTGGTGACGTAAGGTGACACTCCCACTTACAAGAACAGACCGGAACCGTTCCCACATTTGCTCCCACGGAAATGAATTGCGTTGTTTTCTATTAGTGTTCTAATATCTTTGGTCAATTGTTAACCCTCCTGATAAACAAATACATAAAGAAATAATTTAGAAAGAAATAAATATACACACCACTGACTATAAAGAAGAAACACAAAACCATACATAATTAGATGGCGCCATCTGGTGGATATTATACGATATAACAAGGGCAACAGGAGGGTTAAACTACATCCCACCTCCAATTTTGTAGACGTCCTGCAGGGGGAGGCGAAGGGGCTTGTCTGTGGGGCGAGTGGGAGGCTGAATGGCATCCAGAGCCTCCAGCAAGGTGACCCCTGAGGCACTTCCGTCCTTACGATTGATCTTCCAGCCCTTAAACCAGGTCATCTATGGAGAGTTACAATCAAGACAATACAATTACTTAAAAAAACTAGTGAAACTATCTTCAGCTAACCCTTGCTTCATCTTAAACTTCCTGTTGTCCTCCGGGTCAAACTGACCCAACGCAGTACCTCTTAGTGGCAGATAGAGGGCGCTAAACCTAATTCTACAGCTTACACACACATATGATGTGCACTGCTGCCACAGCAAGGTGTGAGTTTGAAACCCAAGGACAACAGGCGGGTTAAAAGGCATGAAAAAACAATACAATAATAACATAAAGAAATAATTAATGAAGATATAAATACACACGGCAATGGCATTAAAGAGAACCAGAAAATCAGACACAATCAGATGGCGCCATCTGGTGGCATACCATGATATAATTAAGGACAAGAGAGGGTTAACATAGACAATTAAATCAAAATCTAAAATGAATATGAATAAAATAGCATAAAAATGTTGCTCTTTTGTGTTATGAGACAATTGTTCTATTAATCAGCTTTCCTTCAATTAGTACAGAAGGCATACATACCTAGCATTGACTAATATTTGTACTATCCAATTAGCTTTTCTAATTAAAGAAAATAGATTTACATAGATCTATTGAGAAATGTGGGTACATTAGTGATGTACGGCATGCGATGTGATATCATTTGGTTTCTGTGGTGTTATAAAAGAGTAATATGATTCTCAGATATTTCATTTACTGTACTTATTCCTCACTAACGTTAGGGCTGGCCTCCAGCATGTTGTCTCCGTTCCAGCCCGAGATGGGCACGAAGGCCACGGTTTCAGGGTTGTAGCCGATCTTCTTGATGTAAGTGCTGACTTCTTTCACAATTTCCTCGTAGCGCTTCTGGCTGTAGTTGGGCTCGGTGGAGTCCATCTTGTTGATGCCCACGATGAGCTGCTTGACGCCCAGGGTGTAGGCCAGGAGGGCGTGCTCTCGGGTCTGCCCGTTCTTGGAGATGCCGGCCTCAAATTCGCCAACGCCGGCGGCAACTATTAGGACAGCACAATCAGCCTGATGGCGGGAAGAGAGGCATTAAAACGCACATAAAAGGTCTATCACGATATCTAGTCTAGCTTTGTTATTCAGCAAGTGTCATGTGATTGTGCCTTTACTCGATAATAAACCTTTATCTCAGTGAAGTGCTACCAAAGTGGAGTTAACTTTCTTCCTGTCCTGTTTAGAGTCATTGTTGAAGAAGTCCTGGTCCACAATTGTTGAAGGTCACTTGCTCCTGCCTCATTTTCCCTGCGTTCAAGATGGTGGAACGTTTACTACTCGTTCAAGGAACGCGAACGGCGTTGGACTGAATGGCAGGTTACAAAACAGGGAGGAGTTGAGCTGTAGTAGGTTGAACAACATTCACACTGCTACTGTAGCAACAACAGAGTGATCATTTATGTTTTAGGGCTGTGTTTCAGCTGTGTTTTAGCTGTGTTTCAGCTGTGTTTCAGCTGTGTTTTAGCTGTGTTTCAGCTGTGTTTCAGCTGTGTTTCAGCTGTGTTTCAGCTGTACAGATGCACAAGTTAAGGGACCACTGTTGTCGGTGCTTAGCACACTAAACCTCTTCCAACTGAATGATATTTATGTCCACAATGGTTGTGTGAACATATTCTGATTTTATATTTCATGCATTTATATCAGAATTAGACAGCATACAGTACATTTAAGATGCAGTCAGATGGGAATGAAAGCGACAGTTCGTACTGGTACTAAATAATGCTAAATAAATACTCACAAATAGGCTACTGTAACCTATGAAACTCCAACAGGGTCCAAATGATGCCGCTACACATCCTACATGTCATTGAGCAACATTTGCCACGCACATTAATTAAATGCATCAAACGTCTTTGAATGTAGTTCAAGAAGAAGAACGTTTGCGAGGAAACGTGTTGTGTTCATTAAAAATGTTAATTGAATGTTCAAAACGTTTAGTCCACTGAACGCACCCTAATATGTTTTCCTCCATTCTTCCGAGTTGTGTACTGCCCATGAGCAAACAGAGCTGACCAAGTTTGGGCAGCCCATAACATTGTTCCAATGTATCTCTGTGTACGAGTTGCCATCTAGTAAAGAATACTGTCTATATATCTATATATAGAAGTATCTGTGCTACTGTATGTGTTCTTGTACTGTATGCTGCAAAGAATGTGACCACTCTGTTGATAGCATGCAACCCTTGTGCTACATTGCATGGCTGCTATCCTTAAGCATTCTCAGGGTGCAATTGCCTCATTACATCTGGAGTTACGGTGTGTGTTCAGGGCCCACACGAGGGCAGGGCTTTGTGAAATAGAGGTTAGGCTCATTGCCCTTGGTGAACACCCTGTGTCCTCTGAATGTGTTTGGAATGCACCTGCTGAAGGAGGTGCCTTTGATATTTCAACAGCTGTCATAACCTTTATGTGTCTCTCACATGGCCACAGGTCTCCTGAAGCTGTGTGGGCCTGTCAGTTGTTGTTTTCGGGGGGTTTTTTCCAAGGGAAAAAAAAACTGTCAAGTGTGTTGGAAAGTGGGAAGGCAGAAAGGTGAGCTGGGTGAATGGTGGCAGTTTGCTTGGTTCAGATGTACAGACGTGTGTGTGTGTGTGTGTGCATACGCACGTGCGTGTGTCTGTGTGTGTGTGTGTGTGTGCGTGAGTGTGTGTGTGTGTGTGTGTGTGCGGGTGAGTGTGTGTGTGTGTGCGTACACACGTGCGTTTGTCTGTGTGTGAGTGTGTGTGTGTGTGTGTGTGTGTGCTTGTTTACTTGGTGAGAAAGAGGGAGACAAAGGGAAAGAGGCAGAGAGGTACGTGAGAGAGGGAGGAAAATAAACCAAAAATAGGGACAAATGGAGATTGATGGATCATGTGTGAATTCTTATTACATAGCCAATTTCTCTGTTATATAGGCTTCTCTGATTTCCTCTGTGCTGTTGTGTGCTGTGATGAGTTAATATCATTTGATCCATTTGCCAGCATGTTTATCGTTTTCGAAAGAGCCTTGCACAGTATTCCCACATTGCTCACTCTGCTTATGTCGCAGAGGCGCTGTCCACCACGATATGACACACTGGCTTAAAATCACTTTCTAGAATCCTGCTTGGTCTCTTTCATCAGTGAGACACCTCGAAACTGAAAAGCCTAAATGGTTTGCAAATGTTCCTTCAAAGAACCTTCTGTAGTCATTGGTACTCAGTTGTGACTTGTTGTGAATTGTTTTGAATTGCTAACCCCCCCTACTGTATTACAATACATTAATAATAAGCAGTATTACATGCAAAGCCCTCAGCAGACTGTAGGCTGGACATAAAGATTCATTGTCCATTTGTTGAGTGTCTATTCTACATTACCTTTGCGCCAATATCAAAAAACCCTATCAAATTCCAATTTCAAATTACAAAAAATGTTTAGATGGTACAATTTGATTGTGGTATGACTTGTTTGTTCACTGTAATGTTATTAGTGTACTTGTTTACATCTCAAGGTAGGGCTAGAAAGCAGGATTATTGAAATGAGAGCAAAACTTTGCCTTTAAGAAACATTGTAAGCTTTACTGTGCCTCATCAGGTTCTACCGATACAACAAGTAATTACTTTTAAAACATGATCATGGTCAAAATACTTTAGTTTCTAGCATTATCAAGTTACCTACAACTCTCAGTGACTATGAATCTATCAGCAGTATGAATCCTTTTTTCTATGTTTTCTTCTGAAGTCTACCCGTAGGTTATATACCTAGACCATTACCTTGGACTGAAACAATATGTGGGACGAGAAGGAGACACAGAGGTAGACAATAAACAATATTCCCTTAATTAAAGTAAATGTGAAGCTGTGGAATATGCCAAAGAGTAGTTTGATATGATTTGAACATAAGATTTGATATTTCTCTCTCATATGGGTTCCCTTGGGGTAACCTGTTTGTTTAATAAACAACCCACAAGACTAGCATTTTAGGAAAAGATTGGTCATTTACTAATTGGAGTGTGACATGATAAGGGTGTCTTTCATTTTAAAACGCCATTGCACAATAGCAGAAAGTGGGATCATAGATCTATGTTTAAAAAAAAAAGTCCTGTGTTACCAAGGGGAGAAGAGGAACTCCTCCCAATCCAGTACCATCGCAACTCCATTTCCCTCTCCCTCCACAATCCCCCTAATGATCGTAACAGGCCTTAGAGGCCATAAATCTGAGCAGTGGGGAAACTAAGTATCTCATCATTATGCAGCTCCCACCTATCCACTGGCAGTGCGTCCCCACATGGCCCCTATAGGACGAGAGCCGGAGCACTTGTTTAAATCCAATCTGGTTTCACTGAGCTCTTCATCATGTCTCCCCCCGCTGAACCTAATGACGTCCCCGCACCATATTGTTGTCTGATGTGTAATGGGGATAAGCTGAATTACTCGTCTGGTGGAATAATGGTGATTGCGGAGTTAAGTTGACAGGACGTTTTCAGTTAAGGTAATGCTGTTGGTGGAGCTTGTTCCCTACAGAGACTATATCATTATGAAGTCTCAACTGTCACCTTGACAGACATGCTGGGGTTCTGCTTGAAAAAGAATATTAAAAAAAATAGATGTATCCCCTAAAGATGCTGCTACAGTAGCCATAAACCAAGTAACTATATATTCACCCTGCGACAAAATGAATTTGGTTCACCTATAAGTTAAAAGATTCCTTCACTCACTAATGTCGAGGTATTGTTGGACAGTGTGTTCTTTGCGATGCGTATAAACCCTCTGTTTGTTACAATGCTGCTGCATTCCCTGCAGACTGGAAGGTGACCTACAACTACAGTATCTAAGAATGGTGATTATAGGAGCCATAGTGTGCTGACCATGGAATGAATGACAACCCATGACTCAAAGTGAAACTAGGCAGCCAAAATGTGTTCTTTGTTTCTGTGCTCATGCGGAGGAAAACCAGTTTTTTGGGAGGGGGGTCAGGAGTCTTGGATGAAAAGCTATATTGCTACATGGGCTGCAGAACTCACGGTGGTTATAATGGTTTCGCAGCGCTAGTGGAAACAGGTGCAGGCACATCTGGATTAGCAGACTGGGTCTGTCAGTGTCTCAGACAGGATATAGAGGGGTGTTAGCAATCTACAGAGCTTGCTGGGGAAATGTTGTATCTTAAAACTCATCATCTTTGTGGCAGATAGAGGGTGCTAAACCTAATTCTACAGCTCACACAGACACCATTATGATGTGTGTGAAACCCGAGAACAACAGGAGGGTTAAACCGTTGATTAAAGTCCCCCCAAGCATTGGGTGAAAGGCCCGGGGTGGTTAGAGTCCCCCCAAGCATTGGGTGAAGCAGATCGGCCTCTAGTGAATAGATTTTATTATTTTCATGGCTTTTAACTTGTTTTCTGTTGTTGATGTTATTTATTTTTGTTTAATTTAATTTGTTCCCTTTGTCCTTTATTTTTCAAATGTTTT
>JAODUG010005355.1:0-10042 GCA_027564795.1 Aphredoderus sayanus
CCTGTTGTTGATTCTTCACAAAAAATTACAGTTTTATATCTTTATGTTTGAAGCCTGAAATGTGGCAAAAGGTCAAATAGTTCAAGGGGGCCGAATACTTTCGTAAGGCACTGTATTTATTTGATGGAACATAAACAGCATTAAATAATAACAATAACTCTCATATTACCTGACTGGTCCTTGTATCGGTTATTGATCAGCAATGAGATGTCATTTAAAGATTCATCATTTTTGGAGTCTTTAACTCGAACCTAAAATGTAAATAATTGTACATTTCATATTTTTAAGAAAATAATTTTGTAGGTCACAGTGCTGTTAGACTGATAATTGATTAATGCATCCATTTATTTTGATCTAGTAATATTTTAAAAGCCATATTTCCATTTCAAGAATTCCAATATAAACAGGCTAATGAACGAATTGTTATATTAGAGACATGTTACAAACTAATATGATCACCAATAGACTGGACCTTTCCGACTCAGGCTGTAAGTACCGCCCCTTTGGTTACTGTTGCCAATGTACTACAAGCTGTCCCACAAGCTTTTGTAGTTTACAACCAGTTTTCTAGATTGTTTTCAGTGTTCTATCTTCTGACTGGAGGCGGAGGGATGGAAGAGTGGTTTGGGGCCCCAAGGTTTTGATTCCTTAGGGCGGGAGGGGGCGGGGCCTTGTATATTTGGGCTCTGTTCTCTGTTTCTCTGGATGCTCGTTTGTGGTTGGAGGGTTGGCATTGCACGGACCGGGTTGGACCGTGTGATTGGGCTATTTGGTGCTTCTATGGTGTTGTCTCCGGGGTTCCACTTATGGTGGTGGCATGGTGGTGCCAGGTTAGTGGGCTGGATCGAGGGTGAGTGTGTCCAGGCCTGTGGTGTCTGGGGGTTTAGCTTGGGGGAGCTGGTCCATTTAGTCATCTGCATCGTGTCTGTGTTTGATGGTGCGCCCCTGGTGCCGAATCGTTGGGAGTCTGGGGTATGTTGGTGTGTAGGCTCATTCCTTCAGTGTCTTCAGTTTTCCATTTTCTGACTGAGATTAAAGTAGTTGGGGGGGCAATCTGGGGTCCCGGGTTTTAGTGTTTCGTGGATGGAGGGGATGGGATTCCGGATGTTTTCCCAGGTGCTTGTTTGTGATTGGAGGGTTGGGCTGATGGGCGTTGTTAAATTTTTTTTACATTTTTTTATTTTATTGTTTTGTATTGTGAAGCACTTGTGTTACATGTATTTGTATAAAAAGTGCTATATAAATAAAGATTGATTGATTGATGAAGTAGAGCCAACACCGGCACCAAACTATGTAGCCTTTTTCACATAGGAATGTCATTAATTAAAATGGCTCCATTACAGAATACTGTATGCATAAACAGAAGCAAACAGCCCATTAGGTGAATGCATATTTTTTACTAGCTTACAGTTCCTTCAAATATACAGCCTTGTTGTTTACATTCAGTTTAGCCACCTCCCACAGACATTAATCCACCATAAACAATTTAGCCAACTGTGTTTTCGGGTTTAGAAAGAGATGAGCTCCCTTAACAGTAAAAGTACTGTAGGTATGCTGTAATCCAGCAGGATTTCTTGTTGGAATTTCATGTTCCTGAAGCAAATCTAATAATGATTTTCTAATGACTAGTTTGGACGTCACATTTTCTTTTTACCCAATACATTATTGGCATTTATATATGAAAGGGGTTCATTTTGTCAAGTAGCCTACAGACAACTTCTAACTAGCTTTGTTTGTGGGACAATATGTGTTGCTAAGGAAAATTAGGCAATCTGACTGGTTATTATTCTACGCGTAATATTGAGAGGAAAATTGACATTTCTGACAGGTCAGAAAGGTCAATTTTCCCTGTCTCTACATAAGTGTTTATTGTGGGATAGAAAACATTTTGAAATGTAATTGTGTTGCTTAAAATCATTTGAAATTGTTAAGATGTGGAATCCACTAAGGAATTATTAGAATGCATACAGTACATTCAATGACATCCACGGGTAAAGGGTTTTGTCTATGGAAGGACATACTTTTGTAAACAGGGTTATCTTTTGTAAACTAAAGGTTATCTTTGGTGCTTGTGGTTGTGCGCTAATTGAGTTTTACAATGGCAACACTAATTGCATCTTATTTTAATGCTAAAAATAGTGTTCCCACTGAAAATAATTCCTCATCCATGGTGGCATCTTTGCTTTCCAACATACTGCCCATTACTGGAGAAGACCAGTTGTTTATCAATGTCTTTTTTTTTATTGAGCCAATCGAATTACTCAATTGTGTAAACACAACTGCAGTTTCCATTGCAGCTACCTCGTAGTAGAGATTGGGTCGGTTGAAGGGTGCGGTAATTGTGATTGGTTGTGGCACACACAGGATTTTCTGACAGTCCTTCAGAACACTACTGGTTGCAGTGGCTGTCAGTCCGAGAAGGGGAACCTTTGGGAACTGCCTCTTCAGGATTCCTAACAGTTTATAGTCTTCAAAAAAGTTTAAAAAAGAAAATGCAACAATCATTTATTATATTGAATAATGATCATTTACATAATTCAAGATAGAATAGACTTGTATGGCTACAAACGTTTAACTTATGTACAGTAGATCTATAGTAAATCTGCTTTAGTGGATGGCAATGCTAAGTTTATATTTTACAACACATTTGTATTTAATTCTATGCAGCTTTAAAGACTCATTCAACTTAAACCTAGCTTGTGTGCATGAGCATGTTTGCTATGGCTACAACACAACCAGTCAACTACACATACATCCGCCCTTCCATTGCAAAAGACTATTGCTCACCGGGTCTGAAATCGTGACCCCACTGACTGCAGCAGTGCACCTCATCCACAGCAATGTGACTCAGACGGCCCGCGTTGTAGGCTTTCTCCAGTCGAGACATGAGCAGTTTACTCTTGGCTATCTTCTCAGGAGTCACATACACAAGCTTGAAAGGAGCGTTTGGATCCGTCATTCCAGCCATGACCATTTTAAAGTGTTCCTGGGAAACCACACAGATAAATAACAACATTAAAAATACAAATGAGCAGAAACACTCATTGTAACACGGGAGCAGAAACACTGATTTAACACGAGAGCAGATCCAGTGGAACCTCTGTCATGTTCATGTAATTAGTGTTTATGACACGCAAGGCCCCTGCTCAGGGAGCTGACACTTCTTTGCAGAGAGAAATACAATCAAGCAGAAATAGTAATTTCACAGAAAAGGTTTTGCTTGGTGTGTTGATGGTAATAAGATCATTGTAACATTATCATAAAGTAAGGCAGTCAGTAGGCTACTGTTGGTGACTGTCAGATTGACGTCAGCCAATGTCAGCATAAGCTATTTGGCAGTAGTTTTGAAACTATAGTGCCATAATGATGCTGACTTTATTTTGTCAGCATCGCTTTGGCAAAGCCCAGGCTGCTGTTAGTGACCTAGGACTATCATACCACATAGGTTACTATCCTAATAGGCCTATTACTATTATTAGGGTCCCTTGATTAAAATGAACAAAAAGGCTGTAAAATATACAACATCTGTAGATCGATTAGATCTGCTGTGCTATGTCTACTGATGTAGGCTACTAGGCGTTTTATTGTTAGTTTATAAACAACAGGCAAGTTGTCCTGTTTCAGCCAGGTATGTGTGGTAACTATTATGGTATGGATTATCCTAATGTTTCCATTTGTGGGGACTCACCAACTACAATAACTGTTTTGTGCGTCTGACCACTGAGCATGCAGTTTTCAAATGTAGGCTAAAAAGATGTCTGGCATTTCTAAATTACACTAAATGTATTGCTCTAAAATCCTAACTGAAGTACAGCAACTTTAGGTACAGTAATTTATTTATTTATGCATTTAAATTATTTTCCATAGTTTAGGAAAAACCCCTTTACATCATAGTCTTGCTATACTGTGCATGTGACAGATTTACATTTCATTTGGAAGAACTGACAATAAGAGGTTAATAATGCAACAAAATGATTTGAGAGTTTACCTTGCTACTGGAAGCATTGAGTGTAACCGCTGACACATTGACAGACTTCAAGTACATGAGCTGGTCCTCCATTAAGGACACAAGGGGAGTGATAACCAGAGTAAAACCTTATGTGCACACACACACACACACACACACACACACACACACACACACGAAAAAGAAAAGCATCAATATGAAAACAGTATTCTTGTTTGGTATACAATTTAAATGTAATTTACCAGTAAAATGAAAATTATATCACAAATCCTGTTAATGCTTATAATCACACTACAAATGTGGCAGCATTTGAGTTGCATCACAGCACAAAATGCTGCTCTCCTGGTCAACTAAGAATGCAACGATTAGTCAACAGAATTGACGATGAGGAATTTTAGTGTCGACGCTCCGCTCCAGAGACTAGATTAGGGTGGAAGATGCAGGTTTCCTGTTTTGCATGTTTCTGGTCATTCATTTGTCACTCCAATGCACTACAGAAGCACTAAAGGGGGAATATCTGCAAGTCACATTGGTGCACCTAGTTATAACAGTTTGGAATTTAATCTGATGGCATAATGCAACTAATTGGTGTTGAAACAAAGAGACATCTAACACATGCAGGGCAGCGCCCTTCCAGGACCAGTATTGAATAGCACTGGCCTAAACTGTTGAAACTGTGATGGAATCTTAGTTACCGTTGAAATTACACAGCTGTAATTGATCATGTTCTGATTGGGTGAGATAAAGATACAGTAGTCCAATCATGTGTAAGTACATTTAAATGTACTGTATTAGCACTGTCTTTATGACAAATGCTTTTGTATTGAGGGGCTCCAGACCAACAATGGTAAAGTCAAACTTGTAAAGGTAGCATACTTGTACATATAATAATTTAGTCTGCATCTGAGATCCCTATTGACCCCTTAACACTTGAAGCAGGGCAGATTGTGTACAAAGCTTGAATGTGCCTGCAAAACAAAGAAATTAATCCACGAGAATGTGGTCAGTGAACAGTGTTTGCAGTGACCAGTCACTTTTTCTCTTCGCTCCTCGCTCTGCCTAGCTACCTATAGAGCGTAACAGTGTGGTTCCAGAAAGACTTCCAGCGAAGTCTCTGATTGGTGGAGCTGACTGTCCACGTGGTACCATCCTGATCTCATGAGTTTGAGTTGGCGCTTCAAATTCGGAGCTTGCTGTTACCATGGAAATGCTTTAATCCCCATGCAAGTAATGTGCCTAGTGAGATACTGCTAGCACTGAAACGTGAGAATTTATGTTAAACATAAATTATATGAAAACTATTATAGTATACTATTAAAATAGTATAATATAAACAATAAGATAACTCATAAAAATATAAAGGGGACGAATATGCTGCTTCTGGGATTCACATTGGTTTATGGGGTGCGTAGTTCCACCAACCTTAAAGTAAGTTATGTACACAGTCTTGTGCCTTTGCCTTTTCTTTGTGCCTTGGTTCCAGACTTAAAACTCTTTATATAACGATTTTACGAAAAGCCAATGGAGAAAATGAATGGGAAATGTACTTACTGCACCAGAGCCGCTAAAAAAGTTGGCGGTCACTGTTACGCTCTATTGCCCCTGCCTTGCTTTTACTGAAAAATCCCTACCTGCTTTGATTAGAAATATACTCTTTTTTACCCACTTTTTTATTTTGGCTAAACTTTAGTTAGCCGAGTCTTGCATCTGCCGAACTCACAATTCAAAGTGTTTATAAAACAAGAGCATCCAACAACTTCTATTTATGCACTGCGCGTACTACGTACTTACTTGCATAGTGGGTTAATTTCGAGAGGGTAGAATCATCTCAAATCGCACACTAAAGTTGAGTACTTGACGAACGCAAAATCTGACCGCAAACGTCACAAACATCATGTTAAATGTGCCGCTGATACAGTAGCTAGCTAACACCAGTAGCTAGCATTTACGAAACTTTGACCAAATCATTACAGACTGCTAAATCAATCCAATAGTACGGACAGCTATAGTTTAACGATATTGTCGAAGTTAATCCGGAAAAATAAAACAATTGTAGACGTATATAACTGTCCTGTGGGAACCGCAGAAAAGCCTCCGCAGCAATTTGAATATTTTTGTAAATGGATGTGGCCCCTCCCCTTCTAAAAAAGTGACAGTTGAGTGCGTGAAGTGTGCATTGTTGTACACTTAAAGTTTTTTCCGTTTAGAGTACGCCAGCGGCTACTGGATTAATCGCAGAGGTTTTTAAACCAGATTTCCCCAATGACACATCTTACTGGCACAGCAATGGGGCTACACCGAAGGCATCAACTCCAGCGAGGACTTGGTCTGACATCGTTCACCAGAGGCAAATCCAGCAAGAAATCAAATAAGAGAGCCCCAACACTCAAGCCATCACCTGAACTCACACTGCAAAACAGGTACGATCCACTGACTCGGCACGAAATGTATGTAAATGACCCTAGGGAAGCCAACCTCAACACTAGCTCTAGGGCTAACCAAATTCCAAGAAATGGCCCTAAAACCATTGATAGGACGAGGGAAAGAAGAAACTTTGCCGACTCCACGTCTGATAAGCCAGATACTATATTGATTGGGGACGACATAACCAAGCATAGAATGGCAAAGACTGAAAATCTAACCTTGGCTGATCGGTCAGAGAGCTAACACAAACTTTGCCAGATACAGTAACTGGAACTTTAAAGACCGCTTCAGACCTGACGGTGTGCATCCAAACATCATGGGATGCCGGCTACTTGGTGCTAACATACGTCACGCTCTCCATTTCCAAACAAGATAAGCATGGAGGACAGCACCCATAGGCAGAGTATCCACCCTTCCTCCCCTGACACTCTATCTAAAATCACTCAATGCTTCCAGAAGTTGTCCTTGTCCAAAATGGGGGCACACAAAATCCCTCCCCCCTCCTCATCACCCTCCCCCTCTCTACTGCACTCATCCGTCCTCTCTCCACCACACTCCATATGCTCCCACTACTCCCCCCTGTGTAAAAATGGTTGCTTAGACAGCTGCAACATCGTCAACAATTGTTTTTTCCACAGAGCACAGAATGTGCTTTGGATCCCTGCTATTGTGAATATAGAAATGCCAAATGTTTTGAATACCAGCTGAGACCTAGTATTCCTGTGTTGATTTGAAATGAGCATGTAA
Source organism: Aphredoderus sayanus (assembly GCA_027564795.1). NCBI lineage: Eukaryota > Metazoa > Chordata > Actinopteri > Percopsiformes > Aphredoderidae > Aphredoderus > Aphredoderus sayanus. The sequence continues at coordinate 7,139 of JAODUG010005355.1, forward strand.
CCCATAAAGTAAACTTGTCTAATCTGTTAATGGCAACATGTCAACACACTAGTCCAGTAACCCTTATTATAACTATTAAATATATATATATTTCTTGCTAAATGACATAATTTCATACAACCTAGATTTAATGTTTCTCACTGAAACGTGGTTAACAGATGACTGAAGTGCTAATATTACACTTGTGATGTCCTTAAAAATATCGCATTTGGCCACCCGGCGCCGCTATCTGATTGTGTATGATTTTGTGAGTTTTTTAATTGGCATTACTGTGTATTTATTTCTTTATTAATTATTACTTTATGTTTTTGTGTTGTTTTTTCGTTCCTTTTAACCCTCCTGTTGTCCCCGGGTTTCAAACACGCCTTGTTGTGCCAGCAGTGCACATCATATGTGAAAGCTGCAGAATTAGGTTTAGCGCCTTCTATCTGCCACAAACAGCTAGTGATTTGGGTCAGTTTGAGCCGGAGGACATCACAAAGGTTAATGTGACAGAACCTGAAAAATATGGCTATATGAATACGTGTCAAAATGGTAGGAAAGGAGGAGGAGTGGCCGCCCTATTCAAAGATATATTCCAGTGCAAAGAAAATAGACTAGGTTTTTTTTTTTTTTACCAATTCTTGACTCAATATTTCCTCTGTCATGGTTAAAGACTTGGCATTGTCTGATCCTTTGTGTCTTTTTTTAATCACTTATCTGTCCTTATTTACTATGTCAACTCCACATCTTTTGTGGTTTTGCGGCATGCTTGTGCCTGATGTTTTGTTGTTGCTAGTAACATTAATGTTGTGTTTGGTCTACTGCATTTGCTATTTGGTCAATTGGTCAAATATTCCGTGCCTATTTATATTAGTCTATTATTTCATGACGTGGGATGGAAACAGCATCCAACAACTGATCTAACAGTACCTTATATCAAAACGGAACTATGGTAAGCTTGGCATATATTACCTTCTCAAGTGGCATAGGCTCAAGCATTCCGTTTTTCACTACTTCTCAAGTCCATTTTTGCCTGTCTACACGGCTGTCTCATGTTCCAAAACAAAATCACACTAATTACCTACTTTAGATTCAAAACATCAACTTTGTCTGAAAGATGAAATGTTTGCACCCATGACTATGTTTACAGATATGGCCATCTACAATTGTTGTACATTAAATGTTTACTTAACCCTCCCACTTACCTATGGGTCCTTATGGGCCTATTGGTAGCATTAACAATGAGTTACGCTGGGCCATTTATTGGGAATGATCAACAAGAATATCAACAATACCCACACTCTCATTCAGAATGCTGCTGCTAGAATGAGAGTTAACCAGGACCAAGTGAACAGAGCACATCACTCTGGTTCTTAAATCATTGCATTGGCTTCCAGTCAGTTACAGAATAGACTTCAAAGTGGTGCTTATAATTTATAAATCTCTCAATTCTTCTGGTCTCGTGTGTGTACACGTAAGAGATCATTTTGGTGAAACAATAGATTGTGAAACAATACAAGGGGAAACAATAGATTGTCTAAGTTTTCCCATGGGTATGTAATGCTAGTAGCTGGGCAGGCAAAGTACCGCTAGTAGATTTGGCTAGTGCAAGTAAATGCCGCTAGTGCCTAGGGAATGGTTTTTGTTACTTTTATGGCTTTTATCTTGTTTTCTTAATCATTTGTCAAATGTCTTCAATTGTAAAGCACGTTGAGGTGCTATATAAATAAGATTATTATTATATATTATTCATCTGGAAGCATGTGAGTGTGTACACATACCACTGGAGCAGACTGCAGTAAGCTGGAAACAGAGGCTTTTCCCTCGACCTGTGGGCATGACCAGGAACAGGTCTCTGCCTGCCATGCTGAGGTTGATTGCTCTCAGCTGCAGAGGACGAAATGTGGAAAGCTGGAAAGATTTTCCCAGATGCTCCTCCACATCATTAGACCAGGGGAAGTCTACAGCAAGGACAGGAGCAAAGCTACATGAAGTGCATAATGCCCGGAACTGAGCTTGGAAGTTACTTATATACATATATTACTGTATATAATTTAATCCTGTGTTTTTCAAATGTTGACCCCTATTAATGCTGCAGTTATGATGAAACTATTAAAAACTTGATATTTAAGGGGGTCAGGGTCCTGAAAGACAAAATTATACATTGAATATTTTCAATCACGCAACCAACCAAAACCTGTTATGTTATATGTGTAGGCTAATTTTATAAAACATACAGTAAACTGTTACAAGATTTTTCTATAGATTGCTATATTATAGGTAAACCTATGAATTTCTGCACTGGTAAGCAATCCTGTTTGTAAATAAACAAAATGCAAATCTCTGCATCAACAAGAAAGTCTTAAGAACAGCTAAGATACTGTGCAGGGACCTCACACTCCCAGGCCTTTGGTAGAGGGGCTGAACTTGAGGAAGACATGCACACCATTCCCCCAAAATAAGGGGGTCATGAGAGGTCAAAAATAAATACAAATAATTAAATTCGCTAACTGCTGATGTAATGTATTGCACATTTGGGGAGGGAATCCACTACTCAACAATGCTTTCTACTTCCTGATGGAAAGCAGAAGCATACCAGAAGTATCGTAGAGCTGCATGTCTTGCTTTGTCAGCGCTGCTGTGACTCCAGTCAGAGAAGAAGACCCAGAAGGCTGAGCAGCATCACAGACCTCCTCCAGCCTGTGCAACAGGCATTTCCTGCGCGAGTTCAACTCTGCTTGCTTCTCTAAGAGCTCGGCTATTTGGAGCTCCACCATCTCCAGTTCAGCGTCCACCATATCCAACTCTCCCTGCACATCTAAGGAATTGAAGAAGCCAGGAAAAAGGTGTCATCAAGCTGGCAATGTCATATTTCTATTCATGTAGTTTTACACCAGCATTTCCATTATCCGGTAATTGCCG
>JAODUG010005356.1:0-10042 GCA_027564795.1 Aphredoderus sayanus
TGTCTGTCTGTCTGTCTGTCACCCACCCACCTACCTTCTATCTGCCATCAAGAGCTAGCGATCAGGGTAATTCAGACCCTGAAGACAACAGGAGGGTTAACAGAAGTCTGACGCCGCCCACTGTGGCCCTCCCACCAACACATGGGACAGCCATGCGGAAGTCTCAGTTCCGTTACGTCCAGTTCACCCATTTCCAGAACAAACACACTTGTCTTTTCCAGCGGTCAGACCAGGATTTAACAGTAGGCTACACAGAAAGGTGAGTTTATTAAAATCGCAGTAAAATGTGATACAGTACAGAACTCTAACGCAGTCTGACAAAAAGCTGGCTGGCCATTAACATAGGTCATTAAGTTGTAACACACAGTTTTATTTAACACCCATAGTTGTGTATGTTTATTAAACAATTGCTATTAGTATGATTGTACGCCTATACTATTGACTATTTTTAACACGATTTTTCCTTGTTCGACTATACTACTATACAGCCGACCGTGACACCACTTTGACTGCACTGTAGGGCAGTCTACGGTACAGACATAGTCCTTGTATTGTTTTCAACAAAACATATTTAAAGATTAATTATTCATTTGATAAACCGTGAACTTTGCATGTGTGACCTTTAAACGTGGCATGCAGTCTATATATCATGTTTGTTAACGCTGGATACGTGTGTGACCAGGGTGGATGTTGAATCAGGTAAAGCTGCTGTAGGGAGAATCACATTACTGTTAGCATAAGTGTATATTTCGGGGGACGCAGGTGATATGTACTCCTCAAAACATGCATTTGTATGTGGCCCCTCCATTTCTGACAGAAGCATTGGGGAGTTGTTCTGAGTAGTCTCGACGGTGCTAGCCGTTGCGCACTTCCTGCAAATGTGCCATCACCAGTGTAAAAGTAGTATTTGTGGTAGTATGTTCGTCAGACATACAATGGTGTGCATTTATATAAAGGACTCATGAACGTGCCTATTTGTACAGGTAGTTATTGTATACATTATTTTATAATTGTAATTATGGACCATACTGTATGTAATGTAAGCTTTAAACGTCCCAGGGTGTAGGTTTCATTTGAACATTGGCTAGGGCCATCTTACTTCAGGGAACAAGTACTGTTCTTAACCCTCGTAATGTACTCATAAATCTGGTATTTGGCCACACGGCGGCGCCATTTTATTGTGTATGATTTGTGTTTTTTAATTGGCATTGCTGAGTGTATTTATTTCTTAATTATTTCTTTATGTATTTGTTGTTTTGTGCCTTGTAACCCTCCTGTTGACCTCGGGTTTTAAACTCACACCTTGCTGTGCCAGCAGTTCACATCATATGTCTGTGTAACCTGTGGAATTAGGTTTAGTGCCACAAAGAGCTAATGATTTGGGTCATGTTGACCTAGAGGACATTACGAGGGTTAATACTAAGGGGGTCGCAAAAGTGGAGTGGGCATAGAGAAGAAATAAGGACAGCCCCTTTCTCCTTTCAAAAATCTAATATGTTGTGAAGTCTTTATTTTATTTGAACGCTATTGTATTGTTTAATGCTTTTTTTGGGGGGGGGGGGATACAGGTGGCGCACGACCCCCTAGAAGACTTGTGTCTTGTCACCTCTTTAACCCTTGGTGTGTTTGCACCCCTAAACATACTGTACTTCAGTCAACTATTACTCACCTTTTGAATACTCATAGTAAAGATATTAGAATAATGTTCACTCCAGTCTCTCTGCTCATAGTATCATCCAATATAGTAACAGTTCTTGGTATACTGATCGATAACTGATAAAAAATTGATAGAAGAGGCTGTCTTTCTGCTGACAGACCAAGCCAGTTGCAACCTATTGTAGTCTATGGAATACTGAACATGTATTATCTATATGGGACTTTTTTAAAGTAAATTATGAAGTTATTAAATTTTTAGTAATAGAAGTAAATACATCAAGTGTCTTGCTTTCCTGTATTTACCTAAGCATCAGCTGACAGCTACTAGTATTGCAGGTTAGGCAATTATACAGTACTTAGAACTATGCTGTCTTTTTGCATCTCGATCAGTTCCTTTTTGTTTAAAGGTAGATCAGCTGTTCCCGTTGCAGTTTCCATCCCGCGTCTCGAAATTATAGCCGAATATACAGTAAATAGGCACGGAATATTTGGTTGCTCTTCTGTTTTATCTTGCTATGATTTCTGAGTTGGCCTGTTTATTTATTTTTATTCTGGGTAGATTATATATTTCTTGATTTAGATGAGGGAGGCATCCAGTTTGCAACTCTATTTGGAAAATGGTAGGCCTACTACTACATGTCATTTCAATTGAAAACTGCATCATGCGTACTTCTAGCACACACGTGCAGCCAGGGATAGGCTTGCGTGACCATCCTGATCTCGCGAGCTTCAATTTATTTTCGCTGTGAGAATCCGTCTGCAAAGATCTGGGATCAAGGCGATTGTAGTTCGAGTAGCATCTGAACTGTCAAATCAGCGTCGCCGTTAGGTGTGACGACAGAGAAAGCGATTTGAAAATAACAATGGCGGATCCTACAAAAGTAAATGTAGATGATGCTATATCGTCAGTTTTATCTCACCTGAAGTCTAAATCTTCATTGAAAATAGAACAGCATTGAAGGCCTTTTTTTATTTATTTTTTGACAGAAGGTATGTTTTCACTCTACTCCCAACTAGTTTCATACAGTACTTCATATGGTTCGTTGGTCAGAGTGGTTGAAGTTACGGTGACAGAAAAATGGTTTATCCAATCAAGTCACAAGATGTTTATGACAGAAGCCTCAACTAACATCGTTATGCATGTCGGCCATTGGCCCAACCCTAATAAGCAATGCACCTATACCCACAATCTCAAACTGCTCTGCTGGTGTTGTGTTGATTTTGTCGAAAAATGCTAGCGATCAAATTGACAGTCAGTTTAGTAGGCTAAAGATGACATTATTGAGCAAAACTGCATTTTTGGTTATTAAAATGCATCTTTAAAGTATTACATTAAATAAATCAGTTTAGAGAAAATTAAGGCCCATTTAAAAAGTATGTGCTACATTTTTTTTATTTTTTATTTTAGAGATGAAACAGAGATGCGTGACCAGCCTGTAATTAGGATTTAAGGATCAAGAGAAGGTTTTTTTTTAGCAATGGTTTAATAACTGCTGTTTTAAAAGCTATAGGTACGATGCCAAATGAGAGTGATGTATTAATTATGTTAAGTACCGAGGGTCCCATAGTATTGGAAATAATTACATGTTTTTTCCCGGTATGGATCAAGTGAGCAATTTGTAGGTTTAGCTTTAGCTACTGGTTCCGTACACCTGGCCTAAACACGTCTTAGAAATAAAATGTACGTCCATAAAAAAAAAAGATGATCCTGTTATAAAGCGTTTTTCTCCCGCCAAATCGGATTCAACAACGTCATACCTTTCATTTACACAACGATCACAGTTCAAAATGGTGCAGGGAGAGACATTTTGACTGGGGCGCTATGGAAGAAATAAGTCCTTGTGGGAAAAAGCTTTCTATACTTTATTTTATCGACTTACAAATGTTTAAGTTCAAGAAAAACAAATCAAGTATTTAGATAACATATAAATCCATATAAAAACTGTGTGTTAAATATTTTAATGTAGAAATGGACAATGGTTTTTGATGCAATATAAACTGCATGAAAAGTGCAACGTCATGTCGCGCCACTTTCCTTGGCACAACAATCAATAAATATTTATTCAATTACATCAAACTAAGAATTATAATGTAATATAAGTCTCCTGCAAGTGTTTAGTGTTGAAGGTTGTCGGCAAAACATGTTTTAAAGTTCTTGGAAAGAGCGGTCCCTGGTGGAGAGAACAAAACGCTACACCGTGAGTGTACATAAACGTAACGGTGTCGTAAAATAATGGAAGTGGTAATTTTTCTCTAATTTCACATATACTATTGGTTCCAAAAACATGTCAATCAAAACTCACAATGTTGCCAGGCAGATTCTGTATATTGTGACATGGTCACATTAGCTGTAGTGTTATCACTTGAGCCTCGTTTAAAGATGTTAGACGGCCGCTTGTGTCCGGAACACCTGATAGGGTAGAAAGGGAAACAGTATTTAGTCTTGAAAACAAAACCTTCATCTAATTTACCAATACAAAGAGGTGATAGGGGTTGCGTTGAAGCGATAATGTCTTCACGAATTAAGTCAAGTTTACTAGTGAAAAATTCCATAAAATCATTAGCTGTGAGGACGGGGCTATCCAGGGACGACCGCTTCTGTGCAAGTTTTGCAACAGTGTCAAACTGAAATATTGAATTATTTTTGTTAGAACTAATTAATGTTGAGTGATATGTTGATTTAGCCGCTGAGAGTGCTAGTTTATAACTTAACAGACTCTCTTTCGATGCCTGATAAAAGATATTGAGTTTAGTCTAACTCCGTTTTCTACAGGTTTGCTTAAGCACGCCTGTAAACCAAGGAGTTGACTTCCTAATTTGCAAAGCCAATTTTAAAGAAGCAACAGAGTCCAATGTATTACAAAGCGTCACATTAAATTAGTTTGTTAGAGTATTAACAGTAGAACTGTCAATATCCAACTGGCCTCCTCCCAGTTGGACGTGCCTGGAACTGTCAATATGTTGCTTATAAATTAATTTGTTATCCCTCAGTTTGGATTGTATCGAAATTTGGAGTTTAATAAAAAAATGGTTGGACAATGCAAATGTGTATGATAATACTGCCACATTACTGACATCTATGCCCCTGACAAAAACAAGGTCAATATTATTACCATTTGTTTGCGTTGATTCATGTATTTTTTTGGGAAAAGCCGAAAGTATCAATAATATTCATAAAAGCTTTATTAAGGGGTTCAGATGGGCAGTTGTCATGAATATTAAAATCTCCTATGATTAATATATTATCATGTGTAACAATATTGGAAAGAAATTCAGTAAATTCATCTAGGAATTCTGCGTACGATCCAGGGGGACGATATACAACAGCCAAATAAATAGGTTCCAAGCTCGATGACCGCATTATAAATACCTCAAATGCCTCCATGTTAACTTTGGGATTCAAATCAATATCAGATTTATAAATCAGCGCAACCCCACCACCTTTTTTGGACTTGCGCTCAACATGCGAACTAACATAACTCGGTGGCGATGCATCATTTAGTGGTAAGAATTCATCCGGTATCAACCATGTTTCGCGGCCCAATATATCTAATCTATGGTCACTAATTAAGTCATTAACTAAAAGAGCTTTAGAGGAGACCAACTTTCAAAATTCTGGTGTCATTTTTTTTAATGATGGCCTGTCTCTGTCCCTCCCCTTCATGTCCTTCTGAGTTTTTATGTTGATTAGATTACACTGTTTTGGATCACGCTTGCATTTAATGCATTTAATTCACGGCGGAATCTTATTAAAGTAGGTATAGGAGAGTTCGATGAATTACCTGTACAAATCTTACTGCTGCCAGAAGTAGCATTCTCACTAGAATTCCTCATCTTACTAAGTATACTATCAGACTGTACATCCTCTGAGGATGTATTGCTGACATGTACATTGAGTGCTTGGCCCCTATTCTCTAAACTAGCAGACTCCGTACCCTCTATGAATGTCCTATCCTGTACCCACGCATGCTTTAAAGTGGTGTGTCCATGCTCAACATGTGCGGTCTGCCCCAGAAAGAGGGCCAATTATCTACAATAAGAATCCCTTGTCTTTACAGTGGTGAGCCAGCCAGCGGTTCAGAGAGACTAACCTACTGTATTTCTCAGGATTACCCCTCACTGGTAGGAGGCCAGAGACAATTAATCGATGCCGACAATTAATCGATCTTTCTGGCGAGATCACAAGTCCTAGCTATGTTACTCTTTGTCACCTCTGACTGCTTCATCCTCACATTAGTGCAGAGATCTCCAACTATGTTAGAGTAGCTAGGCAAGGTGTCAGGCTCATGTTCCTGTTGCTTATGTCTATTCCTGGAGTTTGCCGGCACTCTAAGATTAGCCTCTACGTTGGGAGCTCTGCCCCCTGGTAAACAAACAACTCTGGCTGGGTCTAATGTTTCGGGTAACGGAGTCACCTGTCACTAGTGTGCAGGATTTCTCCTGGACCTCGCTAACAAGAGAAATGGACATAATACTGCCCATGCTATCAGGAGTGCCTGTTGCATATAAATCTACATTATCCCACTCTAGTTGACGGACACGTCTCTCTAGTAGATACAACCTCTTTAACAACAAACTACATGAGGAGCAAGAAGACATACTTGCGTAGCTTAGTATTACGTTGCCTTCTGATGACAATCGGGTTGTAGCTACTGGCTAATAGCTAGTGGCTAACGAAGAGCAACCTGGTTAGTTCCTCACAGTTCGATGACGGCTGGATTTACAATCTAGCGTATGCAAGTAAAGGACAGAGACTTGGGATACTACAGTGGTAGAAATAAAATTAGAAAAAGAGGGAGACACAGGAGCAAACAGACGCTGTGGTCGCCAAAACACAAACAGCTAACAGCCGTTAGCCGCCGATTAGCTCTTCAGCGCCGACAGTTCAGTTTAGGTCTTTAAGGAGCCAGAAGAGAGAGAAGAGCAATGTGGAGTCAAGACTATGTCCTGATAAGCACCATATTGACTTAGTGCTTTCAGAATAGATGTTTACTTTCTGACTGGTGAAACTGGGATTTAGATGGAGTAAAGAATGTTAGACTTCAGTAGGCTGCCTGTATTGTGCACAATTGAAAATACCAGCAAGGCCAGTAACAATTGCGTTTAGTGGAACTAGAAGCGAAGTGGACTTACTTCCATTAGGATGCACGTGGCCTGGTCAGGAACTAATAAACCATCCCACTGTCTCTCTGCCATGCAGCCTTTCAAGGACAACCTACCTCCTTTTGATAAGATGGTAAAAGTTTTCTGTGCACTTTATAGAGAGCAAATATTAGAGTAGACGAACAGTAGTTCATTTTTAACTTAAATGTGTTTGAGGCACCATAGATGAGTTTTGATAGCCTGTGTTCAAAATCTAAAATGATTGACCTGTCAAGTCAAAAGTACAGCATTTGTTGTTTCATTGAACCTAAACTTGTTACATAAGGATAAGATAATTGATATTATCTTAGAAAGATAAGAAAAGCATATGGCCATCATCTGCATAGTCTCGCACCTGTAGGCTACCTCTAAAGAAAAACGTCTACTGTTAGCACATATGTAACATTTTAACCACCAGTAACACTGTTGATAATTGTTACATGCCTGTGATAACTGGTAACATTTTCTTCAGTCTCCAGATGCCATATTGGTGTTGGTCACCCATCCTGCAATGGTGTATGATAGGCATGCTATAGTGATTTGCTGTTTTATCAAGTACAACATTTTAGGAAAAGTTGTACTTCTCACAAAAGTACTAGTTTAAAAAGTCAAAATATCAACGTTTTCTCACAAATTTGCGATTTTAATCAGAATATTAGCCCCCTCTCACAGCCTATATTTGTTTTTAAATGTTTTTTTTTCATATATGGTCCTAATATGTCTTTGTATATTGGCCCACTCAAAGCAAATGGTACATTGGTACGTATGGTACATACATGGTATGAAGTACCTTTCATAGCAGTGACATGAACCACCTAATTGTTTTCCAGCATGCAAACATTTATCTAGACCTGCCTTTGGTTGGGTTTCTGAGGAATGTACTTGGTATGCAGTCTACCTGGGTCTTTAGGCTATTATTATATTAGTATTATCATATCAGTATTAGTATTTTTGTCTCTCTTGTGTCTATGTTTTTCTTGCTGTGAAACCAATTTCCCCCTAAATGAAGTTGAGAGTTTAAGTTGGTAATTAACTGTATTTTCCAGACCAAGCCAAGTGGGCACTTGATGTAAAAAAGACATCAAATCTACATCAAAATACAGGTAAAAACTGCAAATCAAACTAACGTTTGATTCAAAATGACATGTTGATTTAACATAAATTGAACGTCAAACATATTGGCCAACATATACATTGAACCAATTTCAGTGTGGGATTAACTTCCTATTTTCACCCAATTACCACTGGAAGAAATTTGCATTCTCTTGATCAAGTCTTGACGAAAATTTGACGTCAAATCAAGGTGCCCTCTGGGAGTTTTTATTTTTTTATTTTTTTGACTGGCTGGCAAAAATGTTGTTTTCTTAATGTTTCAAACAAAACAATATCTTTTAACCAGCTGGCACCACACTCTAATCCTATTCTTACCGCCCTATATGCCCACACTGTGTTTTAAACTTAAACTATGAGCTGGAGCAGAACATTGTGCTTCTGTGGACAGTATGGGCCATAGTTACCAGGTCAGATGTACTGTAAGTGTAACTGCCAAACTGATCTAATGTGGGACATGTGGTCGTACAACATCGGGTGCAACAGTGGCACAGTTGTACAGATTGGAGAAGAATGATTTATCAGTTTAACTCAATTGTATATTCCTATGTAGCATACTATCCATGCTTAATACAAACTCCTTCAACCATATCTGCTGCGAATGCCGCCAACCCTTTAACTCAGTCATGGAGTGCAATGGGAATACGTTGTATGGTTCTCTTTGTCTCCAGGTGAAGAATGAACAGAAACTACAACATCGTATTGGTTGGTCCTGCCCCATGGGGCTTCAGACTACAAGGAGGAAAGGACTTTTGCCTCCCTCTTACTATCTCACGGGTAAGTCAATGGCTTTCTAAATGTAAGATATGGAGTTATTTGCCTACCATAGCAAAAACAAGCATTGGATACCCAACAACATGGTGCAGGAAATACGCTATAATGACAGTTTATATCAGCTAAAGTGAGGTCTTCATTTGACGGACCAGGTAGCTGACACTGCAATCTACTTGACAACATTCACAACTCAGCCATTGGCCACTTCTCATTACAGCATGCTGCAGCCATAGACTGGAATGACCTAGGTTTTCTGTTTTTAATTTCTTTTTTTACATCACACATTCATACCAGTATCTGTTTTTAGGTAATCTTTGGTAGACCTTTTTATCTAAGATCTGCAGCTGGTATTAATACGGCCAAACAATTTCAAATACCTTTTGAGCCGTTTTTCTCTCTTAATTTAAAAATATTTTTTGAAAGCTTTTTAATATTGCTTCACTGTACAGTCGTACAGTCACAGCTCTGTTATGTGTGAAGCTTCTCACTGCATTGAGTTTAAGGTTGTCTTTCATGTATCATGCACCTCACCAGCCTGGCTGCTTGATGCTGGCACTGTACCGTTCTTTTATTCTGCTCATGTGTTGTGTGTATCAGTGTTTATTGAACACCCTGTTTTTAATTGTTTTTAAATGCATTTTACTACTTGTTCCCCCTTTCCCAAAGAGGACACCTCCAACCAGGCCATGGTTGGGAAATAAGAAATTGTTCTTAACCTATTTGCCTGGTTAAATAAAAATAAAATATAGTCTATGACTCAATAGCCCACTAATGGATACTAGAGTGCTTGGCACTATACAAGGCTAACAAAGCACTGATAACCTTCATCAGGAACTCAATTCAGCTGTGGAGAACAACAGTAGAAGCCAACTCCCAGGCTGTAGCCCAAGTCAGCACATGTCAGCATCATCTGTGGCATATACCAACCCCCTCAGCCATCACAAGTATTGGATATGGATATAGATTCAGAAGCAGAGTGAACAATACATCGACTCACTGATCCACCTCACCAGGATGTCATTCAGACTGGATAAGTGTGGCCTTATGGTGGCAAAGATAGGGAAGATGATCAAGACTGACTGGGTCAAGCTACCAGAAGGCAGGATAGCAGACATACAGGACAGCTATGCCTGGATTTTTCCACAGGACCATGATGAGGCTGCTATGAGGTCAGCTACAACCACATACAGTGCCTTGTGAAAGTATTCAGCCCCCTTGACCTGTTCAACCTTTTGCCACATTTAGGCTTCAAACATAAAGATATAAAACTGTAATTTTTTTGCAGAATCAACAACAGGTGGGACACAATCATGAAGTGGAACGAAATCTATTGGATATTTCAAACTTTGTCAACAAATAA
>JAODUG010005357.1:0-10041 GCA_027564795.1 Aphredoderus sayanus
TTGATATGCCAATATTCACCCATAGTCATAGCGCCACCTACTGGCGACAGGAAGTGACCCTTTAACAAAGCAGCCCTGGCTCCCTGCTTTACCTACATGGACGAAAATTCTCTGGATTATGTATTGTATCCAGATGCTCAGAAAGGGTTATTGGAGCCATTCCCTAAATCAAACAGGAAGTCGGCCATTTTGAAATTTTTGGGACATTAATCGCCATTTACATGCTATGTATGCTATGTTAATCTGAGTGAATTGAAAATGGCTAATTAAAGTTAAAAAGAATGTAAGTTCTTTTTTGAATGCCGACTCGACATGAAATTTGGTATATAGGTCTATAATGTCAACAAGAGCTGTACAAAACATTGGCAAAATTAGCCAAAAGGTGGCGCTACAACATCCACATTTGCATTTTAGACCATATTTCCATAATTAATAAAGCTAATTTCAAAATTCCTTTTGCTTATGTTTTCTACAATGAACTTTTATCAAGTTGCATTATAAATTGTGCTTTTTACTAGTCCTAAGCTGTGTCCCAAATCGCGCACTTGTGTACTTATACTTAATATTTTGAGTACATAGTGTGCATAAACGGACAAGTACGCCAAAATGCAGTGCACTCAAAATAGCCACTGGCGTACTCAAAATTGCCAAAAAGTTCACGTACTCAACTGTCACTTTTTTAGAAGGAGAGGGGCAACGTCCATTTAAAAATAATTCAAATTGCTGCGGAGCTTTGCTGCAGTTCCCACAGGACCATACAAATGTAAGTTATACACGTCTACAATTGTTTTATTTTTCCATGTTAACTTGGACAATATCGTAAAACTATAGCCGTTCATACTATTGGATTGATTTCGCAGTCTGTAATGATTTGGTCAAATTTACGTAAATGCTAGCTACTGTTGTTAGCTAGCTACTGTAACAGTGGCACATTTAACGTGAAGTTTGTGGCATTTGTGGTTAGATTTTGTGTTTGTCATTTTTGTTAAAGTACCCGACTCCAGTATGCGATTTGAGACAATACTACCCTCTCGAAATTCACGCACTATGCAAGTAACTACGTAGTGCGCACAGTGCGCGAATAGAAGTACACTTACCGAAGTACGCGACTGCTACACAAATTAAATTAAATTCAGAATAAAGCATCTACAGACCATTTAAATACAAAATTGTTCAAAGAATTTGAATTTGTCAAAACATTTTGTTTATTTACTTTGTTTATGAGGCCATGCATTTACAATGGAGTAATAAAGGTAATCTGAATGTCCAATCAACTTCTTTAGTATACAGGTGTATGACAGCATATATGTTAGATTATCATCAAAACAATTAATAAATTACCTTTATGAATCATATTTTAGTCTGTCACTCTAAAACATTGAGAAAATCAATGTTCTACACAATGTTTTTGGAGCAAATACCCATTAGAAGCAGTTTCGGTGGCGTAGTGGTTAGTTAAACTCATCTCGGTTCTGAAGGTGATGGGTTTGAATCCTGGTGCCAGACATGTTCCTTTCACAACCAAAAAGTACAACCAAAAAAAATGTGTTTGTAGCTTCAAAGTAAATTTGTATTAAATATTTTGGCTCTAATGACATTATTCTCTAAAAGTTTAAAAAGTGAGGATATCAACTGGCATGGTCTTATGTCCAAATCCTAAACCTCCAGTCTTTCATTTATAATAGACATTAGTTTCGCAAAAGTATAATAAATGTTTTCACAATGTAATTCTTGCTCTTATGTTGCCATCTACTGTTGTTATTGAATCTGTCGCAATGAAACATTAAAATGAATCTTTGTTCTATATAATGTTATTTTTATTTACAACAAATACATTAGATGTTTTCAGTTTGTCTATATGGCATAGCGGCTTAGGACATGGGGTCGAATCATCAAGTAACACATTTTGTTTTTACTGTCAAATAGTTCTATATTTGTTTCTACAAACTTTCTTTTTGGCTCTAATGACATTTTTCTCTAAGATTTTAATTAATGAGGATATCAGCGGACAAACAATTCAGCATTCTCCCCTGGCATGGTCATATGTCGAAAACCTACACATAACATCTTCACTTTATAACAGACGTTTATATGTGCTCTTGCCCACCAAATGAACTCACGCATGAGCGATTCTGTTTCCAGACACCTTTGTACTGAAGCAGACGCGAGGAAAAAATCTTTCGTTTCAGGTTCTTTCAGAATTTGACAAGAGCCATTCCTGGTCTTATGTTGCCATCTACTGTTGGTATTGTGTCACACTAGCTGCTCTCTTGGCGTAGTGGTTTATGAACTGGCCCACGACATTGAAAGTCTTGATATCAAATCCTCTCTAGTGAAGCATCCTGAATGAATGTGACATTAATTTGCAGCTCTGACATTTCCATTCACTCCATTTTGCATACTCTCTGCAAGACACCTCAATTTCAGGGCGTGCTTGGACCTTGATCGTTGCCGCTTGCGGCTATATTTTGTATTTCATTTTTGTTTTAACATGTTATTTAGTAAGCTTACTAATTATTAAGACATTACATAAGTATCAGACTGTACAGTAGGCTATTACATCATAGGCGTTTGCAAGTCAGAAGAAATAAAGAATCATTCACCATCATTTATAAAATGTTAAATCTTTCCATAGGAAAAACAAATTATCCTGGAGGCTTAACCCTCGTAATGTACTCAGAAATATTTTATTTGGCCACACGGCGGTCCCATCTGATTGTGTATGATTTGTGTGTTTTTCAATTGGCATTGCTGTGTGTATTTATTTATTTATTAATTATTTATTTATGTATTTGTGTTGGTTTTTTGTTCCTTTTACCCTTCCTTCCTCGTGTTTCAAACTCACACCTTGTTGTGTCAGCAGTGCACATCATATGTAAGCTGTAGAATTAGGTTTAGCGCCTTCTATGTGCCACACAGAGCTAGTGATTTGGGTCATTTTGACCCAGAGGACATTACGAGGGTTAAATTTGCTATCTCACTGTTAGGAGGCTAACACTTTACCAAGTGAGCTAACCTGTTTCTTTGATCATTGTCGCAACCATGACAGACATAAATCAAACCTAGACCATGTTGCCAACTCGGAACACTGCAGCTCCATTGGCGGCACTTATAAGCATTGATTGGCGCATACTACTAAGCACAGCCTAAGTAGTATTTTGAGAGAATATGAAATAAATATGTAAATGTCTTGCCCCTGACAGATTAGCCTACCCGTTATTAACTGTAACTAATAAAAACTAAACTAAAAGAAAGCATTTTCAAAAAACTAAAACTAAACTAATCTACTTTAAATATTAACTAAAAAGCTAAGAAATACATAAAGGCTGCTCTCTCATGACCAATCTATGGCCCACTTGCAGAGAGAGCAAGAGGTGTGGGTGCGTCTGTATTCTACAGACCACAAATTGGGGCTCTGGCACATTCTTTTGGCCTTCTCCTATATTCACAAAATGAAATGACGCGGAACGACATCAGCCCCATACCACACATGAAGAGGTCAGATATCTGTATACAGTATGCACAGGTTCAAGTTTTGTACAGTAGGAGATAGTGGGAGCTGAGTCGCCATAAGAAAGGCTTTGAGCATGAAAGCAGTAAAATCGTACATCGTTGTTAAAATTACCAAAAACCACTGTTTTTTTTTAATGTCCATCCATCCATCCTAAACCGCTTATCTGGAGTTGGGTCGCAGGGGTAGCAGCTCCAGCAGGGGACCCCAAACTTCCCTTTCCCGAGCCACATTAACCAGCTCTGACTGGGGGATCCCGAGGCGTTCCCAGGCCAGTGTGGAGATATAATCTCTCCACCTAGTCCTGGGTCTTCCCCGAGGCCTCCTCCCAGTTCTCAGTTGTTTTTAATGTAATGAGTATTACGTTAACAAGATAAATATAAACTAATGGCTAATAGAAACATCCATCCATCCATCCATCATCTTGACCCTCATCTTGAGGGTTGCTATGGCAACTGGGTCATTCAGTGCAGCCCAGGTCTTGTCTTTGTATGCAGCTGCATCTACCTAGCCGGCTATAACCAGATACAAAATTAACTTCATGAATAGGGTCTGGCCATGCTGCATTGGGAAGTGTTAACAGTCATTGCCTCCTACTAACCATAGACCTCTGGCTAATTTGGAATTGATTGGACGGCAGTTAATCAATTGCCATTGCTATAACTGTTTCCATTGCTAACACGCCGTTTCCGACTCCACTGCAGCGTTAACATTGTTTCAAGTGCAGGCAGGGAGAGACCTAACCTGACACAACCATATATACTATATATAGTTACACAACACACACAGTTTGTTATACAGAACCATCTGGGGAGCCATCCATCGAAACTATTAACCCTCGTAATGTCCTCTGGGTGAAAATGACCACTAGCTCTTTGTGGGAGATAGAAGGCGCTAAACTTAATTCTAGATCTTGTGTAGAATTAGGTTAGCCCTTAATCACATCTATGTGATTAAGGGCTATACAAATAAAATTGACTTGACTTGACTTGAATCTTACACACATATGATGTGCACTGCTGGCACAACAAGATGTGACTTTGAAACCAGAGGACAACAACAGGCAAAAGGCACAAAAAAACAACCTAAATATATAAAGAAATATTTTATAAAGAAATGAATACACTTAGCAATGCCAATTGAAAAACACACAAATCATACACAATCAGATGGCGCCGCCATGTGGCCAAATTCAAGATTTCTGAGAACATTACGAGGGTTAAGAAAACTGCAGGCACTTGGATGAACCATCTATCTACCATCTATCTCTAGGAATCGACATTGTTCTTTTTGAGTCGCTTTCTGTCATCTAGATTTACCAGACAGATTTTAAAGGATTGCCTCTCCAGACTGATTCTTGTCAAACTGAAGCTTGTGAGATATTTATTTTCTCGATTACATTGTTTTTATGATCATTAGGAGTCGAAATTGCGATCAAATATAGATTAATTGCACTAGTACTGATGTACCATGCATCAGCCAACTTTTTTTTTTCTTTTCAAGACCAAGACAAAACATAAAATCAACAAATTAAACCCCTGTGCAACACAGTCTGATTTAGTTTGATTGCTGCCGGCGTATTAAGGGTGACAGATGGAGAGGCTGGGCAGCTCCTCCAACATTATTTTTAATACACTAGATAGTAGTATAGACTAGTTACCATGCCACCAAATAACGGGCTGCTAATAATACTACTACTACTACTACTAATAATAATAATAATAATAATAATAATAATAATAATAATAATAATAATAATAATAATAATTATACAATTGATTTGTAACAGACTTTAAATTAAAAGAAATCCCAAAGTGCTACATGATCAATAACACATTAAAATACCAATACAAAGAACAATGTATGTTGAGGCAGTATGGAGGGAGCGTGTGGAGGTTGGTGGGGTAAGGAGTTCCTTGAGGTAGGACGGGGCGTCACCATGAATGCACTGGAAAAGTGAGGAGGGAGACCATGTACTCATTATGAGTGAGACAGGGAGCCAGTGGAGTTGTTTTAGGATGAGGGTAATGTGGTCATGTTTGTGCACTATTATCAGAATCCTAGCTGCTGCATCTAAGAGGTCTTAAAGTCTGGCAAGTTTTCTTATTTCTTCACAAAGAAAGAAAAAACGCTCAACTGGAAAACAGACCTATTTGGTCTATGTAAGAGTAGCCTTTATGTTTTACTAGGCTATTGTATGTGTTCTAGAAAGCATGGCAGGGTTTCCGCGGGTCATTTAAAGTCAAAGTATAAAATACATCAATGCAACACACCAAATAATTTATTAAACATAGCCTTTTGTCTCTTGCATCAGCATCATCTGAAACACCCACTTGAAAAACCGTACTAGACTACTATGAAATAGAGCCCTAAAGAGAAACATTTTTAGATTTTAAGTTTTCCATCTAAACATTCTGGTGGAGATATTGTGATTGTAATGCTTTCTATATGTGGTCTGTCACAGGAATCCTGTACAGCCTGGTCTTGCTGCTTACTCTGACAGGAGGCTACATGCAACGATGTCGGAGACAGGCCTGTGCCTTCTACCACCCAGAACGAGAATATGTAAAACATATGCACACACTTACTAACACACATTCTAGACAGATTTATGTTCTAGGCAACTTGCAGATTGCCATTAAGTGACAAATAACAAAGGAAAAACTTTAACTTCACAGATAACTTTACAGAGAGGGAGAATCTTATGGTTTGCTTAAGTCTCTTGCTGAAGCTTGTGTCACATGATCAAAAACCAAAGACACAGTTGCTTTGATTATTTTGAGTCCTGTCTCTAGCGGTACTAGTAGTCATGAGCAATGAACGAAAGACTCGAACATGCAGATCTCTTTGGTCAATTGGGTCAGTGTGTCCCTATCACATGAACAATGAATGAAAGACTGGAGATTGTTTTCACTTAAATTGCTGTCTGATTCATAGAGTGGTAGAAGCCATTTTAGTGTGCAGCGGCGTTAATAACTATGATTGTCGTGCTTCTTTGGCCATTCATGCGGTGGAGGCACAGGAAAGGAGTCCCCAGTGAGTAAAAAGATGAGTTAGTTTTGTATCATACCTAATGACTAATCACTACCATATAAAGACACAAGAGGCACATCACAGATGCATACAGACAAAGTAACACACACTTGTGTACTACACATAATTACACACTGACAGGAATGAGGAGAATGTCAATTAATTTGTGCAGAGAAATTAAATCGACTTCCTGTTTTGTTTTTTTCTTAAATACTTAAAATGTTTTTTTTGTGCTTTTATGTGAACATGGAAAGGATGATGTCTGGAATGTTTACATATACAAAGTAAGGTTAAATCAAAAGGAAAAAGTACAAGTACAGGTCATTGAAAGGTCTAGTTACAGCACACATACATATACAGTATTTACAGGTGCTGGTCATATAATTAGAATATCATCAAAAAGTTGATTTATTTCAGTAATTCCATTCAAAAAGTGAAACTTGGATATTATATTCATTCATTATACACAGACTGATATATTTCAAATGTTTATTTCATTTTATTGTGATAATTAAAACTGACAACTAATGAAAATCCCAAAGTCATTATCTCCGAAAATTAGAATATTACTAAAGACCAATACAAAAAATGGATTTTTAGAAATGTTGGCCAACTGAAAACTATGAAAATGAAAAGTATGAGCATGTACAGCACTCAATACTTAGGCCCAATCCCATTTCTATTTTGTACCCCTAGCCCTTGACCCTACCCCTACCCCTTGCCCCTTAAAACGGAGTTAAGGGGAAAGGGCTGAAATCATCCCCTTCGAAATGGGATAACACTTTGAATGTCATCAGTAATTGCGTAACCAGAGTAATTGCGGCAGAGTTTGTAGTACCGGCTTTGACGTTTCCATAATGCCATTGTCAGCTGTGATGATCTCTCTTGCGTGGGATATGCTTCTTTTTGCGGTTGTCTGCCACAAATCGGAGAAATGTACTAAGGTCACAATGACAGAACGCCATAGACTGAAAACAGATTACCAGTACTGTACTATGCTGTAAAGTACCGGTAGCACTAGGTAGGCTACTGGTACGGTACTGTTACGTTCGCGATGTGTTCACAACTTCACATTGACGCATCAATCTAATCGAAATATGACCAAATGCAGCATTGCCTTACACAAATCAGCTAAATCGATCTACGATTACTGTAGAAAAGGACATGAACCTTATCTAGTTAGATCTTTGGTTGTAATTAGTTAGAGGGATATTTGTTTGTTATTGCTGCTAATGCTGTATTTTATATGGTGTTATGTCCAGGTGGGTGAATAAGGTTCCTAAGTTTGTGTTCCTAGTCGGGCAGGTTGTGCTCTTCGCCGGCTTTACAGAGAGAGAGGGTGGTGTACGCAGCGCTCTGTGTAGAGTGTTGGTTATCGGATTTTGATGTGTGCGTAGATGACCTACGTAAGTTCATGGACCTAAGTAACTTTATTAATGTGTTTGTATTAATTGGTTAATGGTGTGATTCACACTTTATTTGTCCTTGAACGCTACCCAGTGTAGCACGCTAGGCGCTTTCGCCCCCGTGGCTAACTATAACCTGTCAGGGGAAGGCGAGTGCTGAATGTTTGTGTTCGCTAGCATAGTACAGCAATGGTAGAGCCGTGTGAGTTTTGACTTTGTTCGGATGATACTGAATGTATAGTCCCTTCTATGTTGAGATAATTTGACTATTCTGTTTATGTGTATAGTGTGCTATATTGTATGTAATGTACTGAGGATATGTAGTCACTAATTTGTTTATTCTGTTTATTACAGAAACCACACACATAAATATACATCGACATTCGCACACACATCCAACACACACACATACACAGATCTACCAACCTCAATTATACCTTGCCAATAAAGAAGAAAAGTTGCAAAAATCATCCTGGCCTCAAGTGGTGTTCTGGCCGACACGAGTGGTAGCGTGGTATAAAACTGGAACAGCATTAGATGCCTAAATTCAATTGTACAGTGTTCTACACTACAATTACGATGTACGATTTAAACACTAGTTTAAATTAGTAAGATAGCTACTGGCTGCTGCCGGCCATAGAACTCTATATATTAACTGGCACATTAGTGTACAGTAGGTTTTAATACTAGCAAACATTTTGTTAAACTTGTTTTGAGGAAAAACTACCATAATACATTGAAATTACATTAAACTAAGACAATACAATGACTTTCGTAATTGTTATAACTTTAAAAACAGAAAATAACACAATTGCGTGTTAATTTAGTTGGTTGAGCATCCATTATGCCGGTAGTTGCAAAGCATTGTGGGAAATCTTTCAAAACAATGGTCAATGGTCGTCTTTTGGACAGCTGTCAAGTCGGCAGTCTTCCCCATGATTGTGTAGCCTACAGAACTAGCAGGGGTGCAAACTTGTAAGTCATCCACATGAATTGTGTAGATAATATTTGAGGGGGTTGGGAGGGGTGTCTACGTCTCATCTTATCTGAGTAGACGTGAAGCATTTTCTGTTTACTTCACTGTGTAGATATATTTTTGTTTTGGTCACCCTGCATCAACGTAGTTGGTATCTACGTCTTATCTAGGTAACAGTACTCTCGTGCTTAACCCACCCGCGCTGGCGTTTTATTTAAAAAAAATTTGTATGATGTAAGCGTTCGAAGCAGACAAACACACAGGAATGCTCTGGATTCAAATTCACGACACTGGCATAATACTGTAACTAGCTACTAGCTATAGCCATGCTAAAACAACTAATACAATTTCTAGTGTTATTAAGCATACAAAAAAAAAGACATTTCAGCGAAGCTCTTAGTTACCTCAAAATTGTGCTTTGGAAACAGTTCGTGCTATTTGAAAAAGTATTTATAATAGATCGCATCTGGATACTGTAAGCATGAAACGGCATACGCATACGTAGTGAGCATTATGAGGAGAGTTAAGATGTAATTTCTTTTTAATAATGTGCCATCTTCAACTGGGTTCCAGTACGCTCCTGTCAACTCGACTTAGACCTTGACTAAAATTCCCTTTTTAAAATGTACTTGCTCAAAGTGACTATATTGTGATTATATTAAGTTCTAAATTAAATTTAGACACGTGAAAAGTGAGTAAACTTTAACAAATTAACAAAATCAGAGATATAACAAGTGCTTTGTTAAAATTCAAGAACTTATTTATTTTGCATTGGTGACCATTGTGTCAATGTAAATTGGCGACACTCAAAACATTTTAGTAATGTTTTGAGTGTCGCCAATTTACATTCTAATATGACCTGTAGACTTCTCTTAATTTCAGGTTCTTTATTTTGATTATTCAGTATGCTTATAATGTTACAAAACTATATTAATTATATTTTAGCAGGGCTTTATATTGTATCTTGTTATGTTGCCTCTCTGGGAACCATCACCTTTTTGTGGTGGAGAGGTTTGTGAGTCCGTGTGAACCTGAGAACTGTGTTGTCTGGAGCCTTGTGCTCCTGGTAGGGTCTCCCAAGGCAAAGTGGTCTCAAGGGAGGGGCCAGACAAAGA
>JAODUG010005358.1:0-10041 GCA_027564795.1 Aphredoderus sayanus
CTGTATATATTGCTTCCACTGTTTACTTGTTCTACTGATGCCATTTCTGCTATGTTTGCATCACCCTCCACCGCAGCATCCACCTGTTGGCTCTGTGATCCTATTTACTGCGTATGCCAATCTGCCAATATACTATTCTAAATAATATCCGAGTCCTTAAGAAAGTATGTTTTTCTTCATCAACATCATATCAATGTAAATAGGCCATCCACCATATTCAACTTCAAGTTAAAGGTAGACTCTTTGATTGTGCTATAGCACCCACAGAACACATTTCCTCTCCAGTTCACTAGATAAATATGCATGTGTTTATAGAATACGGGGTGGAGAAGATGTAAGCCTATGAGCTGAGGAGAGGAGTAGAGAGGGGTGCAAAATACTCAGCACTGCAGCTTGGGTGGCCATGTTATTACTCAGAAATTGCATTTAAAAATGTAAAAGCAAAACATTGTATAACTTCAGTTTAAACTTCAAGGTTAAACCTTGTCATAACAAAAGACCAAACATTAGTCAGTTTAACTGTTAATATTCTAGGAATAATAACATAAATAAGAAAAGACAAGTAATACCATTTTAAAATGACTTTACATATATTCTCCATAATGTGTATTTCTTCAAATAATAGCTGCATTAAGAACAAACGATGTGATTAACCATCAGGACAGAATATGAAATATCCCATCCTGTGAAGAGAAATATAGGCCAGTGTATAATTAGCAATATAACCATCTTTAGCCTTGTGGGAGTCTGTCCATCCAGTTGGTATTCCTTGTTGTGTGGGTGTGTGTGTGTGTGTGTGTGTGTGTGTGTGTGTGTGTGTGTGTGTGCGCGCGTGTGTGTGTGTGCATGCGTGTGTGTGATGATGACATTAAAACATTAAGCAGCAGAGTATTATAATCCCAGTCTTTCCAACCCCGAAAGGCATGATAAATGTAAAAGAATAATGATTTGTAAAAAGAGGACAACCAATGTCTTCTGGTTGACTGGTCATCTCAGAGATTAGAAAATGGGTCATTGTGACATGAATAAATCGCTCTTGTCGATCTTGACATACATACATTTGAACAAAGATGTATGCTTCATGCTTCATATGGACCTTTAACAGATACAATAATAGCCATAAGCACTGAAAACACATGCATACACATATATAATAAGAAATAAAATGCAATTACAGTATATAAAATAATAGGCAATAATAGGTCATTTGTGAGTATGTCATGCACTAAGGCCTACCAATATGCTCACTGATCCAGATCAATTCACTTCAACAGTGATTATAGAGCATTCAGATGTGACAATGCCATTGTTATTAAACTTAATAAATACATTGCCATTTATTTTCTCTCTTTCTGTAATAAAACAGCATAAAAACGAATAATAATATAATTCTGAAGCTGTGTTGAATGAAATGCATAAGTTTGGCAGATGCACTCACTAGTGCCAGCGCCTGCTGGCTGCAGAGAACAGTCCTCCCCAACGTCACACTGCACAGGTTCACATGCATCTTCAAAGTGGGAGAGACAAAAGGGAGGCAAAAATGGAAACAAATGACATCATCTACCAGTAGTTCGGGTCCCACAGAAAGGTGTCACCAAATATAACTCATGACTGCCTACCCCTCTGAATATTGATGCACAAGGAAAAGAGGGTGGCAACAACCTCAATGATTAAACACAGAACATAAAAAACAGAGGTAAATCGAGAATTGTATCTATATCTTTCAAAATCATCCTCACTACCGTTTCCTAATGTATTATTATATCCAGAGATGAAGCTGTCTCAAGTCTTAAAAATATGACGCACTCACCGTTTAGCTCCCGGGTGGTCGCACTGGTCAAAACAACCAAGACAGAAAACAACAACAACATCACGGCGAAGTTGTGGTTGCTGCCCATGTCCTCTAGAATAACACCAATGGTAAAAATACATTCACCCTTTTCTAGTCTCCGCTCGCCTATCGCTGGTGATGCTGGCGACAGTGATGCGGAGGATGATGGAGGTGATATTGACGGTGACAGAAGTTAACCCTGCCTACAACTATATTCACCAAAAGACGTCGGATAAGGTCAGTGCGTAGACCACGTGTAGTGCCTGCGGACTTATTTACAGTCGCGCAAGGCAGCATACAGAAACAATTACATAATATAATTAATATTTTAATACACAGTGTAAGAAATGTAATTTTATCTCTCCATCATAAAACTGTAATTAAGTCAACAGCTGTGTTTATATAATAATAAAAAAATATTTTACAGTCAATTAAATAATTATCAAAAATAGAATAAACATTTTAAAATGTATGGATGTAGGCCACATTTTTTAATATGTGTGTAGTTAATTGTCTTACAAGTCAGTAAGGATTCACTTTCACTCTGGCTATCGTTATGAGGTGATGCATTAAAATGTTAATGTTACTGTTAATGTTAATGTAGGTTGCATGAAATGTTTTGAAGCAAAGTCAATCAATTGAAATAGTAGCGACCTCTGGCGCCCTTTATGTTGCGACAGTAATTGCACCTAGTAGAAAAATAGTTTCCGATTTCCAATACTTTGGTGTTTCTTTATTGTCCAGTGTACAAAATCAATTTTTGGCTTTTATTAGAGTGGCAACTAAATGGATGTATGAGAATTTACAAGCGTGGAAAATGAAATGACAACATTCTGCAGTGTCGCAATTCTGACGAATCAGAGACGACTATACTGCTGCCTGGTGACTGTCAACCAATAGTAAATCGTAGTATGAGCGCGGATAAACGGATTTGTACCTTGTGGGAAGTGTGATTCCAGACTAAATACATCAAGTATTGGAAACGATTTAATATGAGTCTTTCTCTACGGTAAACTATATTTTCAGTCCACATCGTTTATGTGTTATCATAACAACATAACTGTTTAAGATTATATTTTAAATCTTGATACCGGTACTGTAACGTTAGCTAGTTATCTTCATGTTTTTGCTAGTACAGCCATCTAGCAAAATACATGTACAGTAAGTACACGTAGTATGTATTGTATTGGGAGATTGAGTACTGTACACCTGTGCTGTATCTAAATGTTATTACGAGTATCTTAAACCCTCTGACGATTGTCATTTAGCTGCTTAGGTGTGTGCTGTTACTGCAATTGTTTAACTACATACTGTACTGTAGTTAAAATTGCCATTGTGTAATTTTTGCAGGACTGAACTTCTGGCAGACAAAACCAAGCGTAAGAAGAGGAGGGAGCTTACAGAAGAACAGAAACATGAAGTCAAAGAGGCTTTTGAGTTGTTCGACACTGATAAAGATAAAGAAATTGACTACCACGAACTCAAAGTAAGCATTTTAGGCCACTTGAACGTGCCGCTGAAATTAAAATGTTTTTCCAGGTTTCAGTGTGTACACCGTGAGTGTACAGTACAGTATCACCACGACATAGTGTTAACAGTACGTTCTAATATGTGGTCACTATTATTTAAATTACCCTATGTACAGAAAATGTCTTATTTTTTCCATGGTACCTGGATAATCCTTCAAAAGTTTTGGATCCAAAAAAAACCAACTGATAATCAAATTGATCAGTGTAGACATTGTTAATGTACTATTGTAGCTGGAAACGACAAATGGAATATCTACAGATACACTGCCATGTTCCAATGGCACAGTGTGTTCGCTATTCCAAGTTTATAATTTTATCAAGGCAATTATTAGAAAACCAATTTTTGCAATTATCTGAAATCTATTGTGCTTATTCTGATCATTTTGCTGTTATTTTAATGGACAAAATATTTGTTTCTAGATTATCTTTAAAAAACATACAGTAATGGTACAGCGCAGCCTCTCACCAAAGGACATTTCTGTGTCCTGTAACATCTTTTCCATCATATTTTAGGTAGCAATGCGTGCTCTTGGCTTTGAAGTGAAGAAAGTGGATGTTCTAAAGATTTTGAAAGATTATGACAGAGCGGGTAGCGGCAAAATAACATTTGATGACTTTAAGGAAGTTGGTAAGTCTTTTCTTTTCATCATGTCTTAGATTGTAAATTCATTGTAGCATTAAAGGTGTAGTAAGGGATTGTAAGGGAATACATAAAAAAAAAAATTCACCAAATATCTCTACACAGTTTGCTAACTTACCAATCTGGTACTGTAACACAACCCTGGATCTGTAAATAGGAACACAAACAAAGTGGTGTAGACTGCACACAACAACAGTATCCTAGCCTTTACAATGCTTTTCCAATATGGAGGGTGGAGCTTCTGAGGGAGCACTTTATGGCATAGAAGGGAGAGATGTATTTGTTTTGAAGTGGCGGCAGTGGCGCAGTAGGTAGAGTGGGGTGAAAGGTGATTGAGAACTAACTCTAACTCCTCACCAGGTGTCGAGGTGTCCTTGAGCAAGACACCTATCCCTAACAGCTCCCGGTGGTCAGGCTTTGAGTGGCCAGTAGTTAGGAAAGCGCTATAAAAAAAGCAGTCCATTTACATCCAGTTCAAATAAACAAGAGTTTTCCAGAATGACTTGCGATACCTTTTTTAATACATCTACTGTACGTGATGTCTGTTTTATTTTGCTGTACAGTGACAGACCGCATACTGGAGCGCGATCCAAAGGAGGAGATCATGAAAGCCTTTAAGCTGTTTGATGATGATGAAACGGGCAAGATCAGTCTGAGGAACCTGAGGCGTGTTGCTAGGGAGCTCGGTGAGAACGTGGCAGACGAGGAGCTCCGCAGCATGATTGATGAGTTCGACACTGATGGAGATGGAGAAAGTATGTATTTCCTGAAGTAGTTTTAGAGGGAGGAGCCACATAATGTGTTGCCAAGACTGCAAACTGTCAGGACATGTATTGTATTTGTTTGCCATTTGTATAGTAACAGTACAGTAACAGTCATTTTACAGAATCACAAAATGTAGACTCAATAGTAATATAACCTCAGGAGACGAGAGGATAGCCTAGGTCTGATTTTGATTCCTGACAAGGGGCTACCTGTAAGCATCCATGAACAAGATGTCTGAGTACCTGTACCTACTGTATGGGGGAGTAGATAAAAGCATGTGCTAAATTGATAAATTGTAAATGGTAAAGCCAATATTGTTCATTGTTTGACAAAGTGGTGCATTGCATTTTGTTTTTAATAAATATACATTTAAATCAATTACAAATGACAGATTAGATATACAGTAATATTCTATGTTGTATACAGGACTGCTAATAGTAGCTAGGACCTTAAGCTGCTGTGTTTAATACTGACATTTTATTTTTAGTAAATGCCAAATAACTTAAGTTAATCAAATATTATTGTCTTTTTACACAGATCTCCTGAAACTGTTATTTCATAGTAATTCTGTCTTTTATTATGGTATGTTTTTGTATGATATAACATCATTTCTTTTGTCTCCTTCCAGTAAATCAAGAGGAGTTCCTTTCCATAATGACTGGTGACTCCTGATTGGACTTGTGAAGGAGATATGTGTACTGGAGCATCTTCTATTATGTGTGTAGTTCAGAGGAGCTGAGCTAGCAATCTTCTAACTGGTTTGCGTGACAATAACCGTGCCATCAACACATCAGCCTACTAATCACTCTAGGCTGGGATGGACAACTGGCAACATGTCAATTCAAATGACACATTTGAAATGACATTGGACACGTTTGGGGACATTTTCTGGCACCATTTGGACCAAGCACTAGCATACAAGCCCCTGTTCTTTTGTATGAACCCCTGTAATGATGGGATGATGTCTTTAGCTCTGTGTTATACTATCTTTTGCTTAGAATTGGCATTGAAGTACTAATATTTTGGCCTTACGGGCATGTTTGTATGGCTGTGTTTTGATAAGTTGGATGTTAGCCTCTAGTTGAACCTGTACATGTTTCCCATGTAGTCTCTGACAGTGTGCTGTTATAGAAGTAATCTGCATTTCCAAAGAAAGCCTGTACTTTGTCATCTAGTACTACTTAGAAATATGGCTTTACATAAATTAAGATTTGAATGTCCCATATTTCTATAAAAAAATAAATAGATTTGCTGTAGCATTAAGTTTTCCTAATTATGTTGACAACTTCAATTGTATTAATTAAAATGGTTGCTTTTTGAAATCCAGATCTGTAGATGAACCCATTGTAGTTCCTTATTTGTCCACCAGTGGGAGACTTCCATATGAACTAAGCATTTGAGAAATTACACAGCCAATCTGAATCACTTTTTAACATGGGAACTACAAAATCTGTTCAAACCCTTCTCATAAAACCAGCTGTTGTGTGAAGATTGCAGGGATACAAACAACATGCAACCTAAACTTCGCATATACCCCTTTGATGTGTATGTTTAAATGACACAGCAGCTTGATGGGGCTTATGTTACACTGCCATTCACTGTACTGATACATAATACTGACCTCAAAACCTTTTAGGTGGATGCCAGAGAGCTCTCTTGTCATTAGTCCC
The DNA here is from genome assembly GCA_027564795.1 of Aphredoderus sayanus. Lineage (NCBI taxonomy): Eukaryota > Metazoa > Chordata > Actinopteri > Percopsiformes > Aphredoderidae > Aphredoderus > Aphredoderus sayanus. The sequence continues at coordinate 6,436 of JAODUG010005358.1, forward strand.
CTTAAAACACAAACATATTGATTTAGATGAAGGCTTACAATCCTCTGTTGGTTAGATGAAAACATTGCCTAATTTACTTCTCATCTGTCCTAGACACAGTTAACTGGTGAGAGGCTGTGGTGTACTAACTCAGTTTACTTGGCCACTCAGTAGATGACAGAGTAGAGGATCGTCATGGCTTCTCTCCTATGTAATTAGTGGTTTGAAGTTTCTGCAGAATACAAATGAAAGTGATGTAGTGTTTAGAGAAGGTCCAATGACACCATCTTAGACAGTTGACATCATTGTGTCTGCTCGGTTCTGAGACCAGGCTGAAGGTCAGCATTGATGTCGATTAGCCTCCCTGAATCTGGACATTACAGTGGGGACTAGATGGTATGTCTTGCCCTTGCACAGGCACATGCTCAGCTGTTAGACCTAACAGTCGAGCAACACACACTCCAGAAATAAACTGGCCTAGTTCCTCCCCAGTTACAGCCTCTAAGGCGCCCCCATGTGGTTTCCATATACATAACCTGCTGTATATCTTCACATCTAATAGTCTCTAATTTGAATACTAATACTGGATTGTAATTGCTACTGTGTAGAAGACGAGTTTTGTTAGCTGTCATTGATGAACAACCAGCGTTTGATTCAAATGTTGCAGTAGGGAAAAAGGCTGGACATTTTAGCGTGAGCAACTCAGCAACATAGTTCATGAACCATGTCACAACAGACCATTGTCCTGAAATAGTCAATCATTCAATTACAGGGAAATTACTTGATTCAAATACTTCTACAGGAGAGAACAAAGAGAGTTTAAATGAGAATGGTTATGCTTGTCCCAGCAGGCAAAAATGAATTGCATAGTTATGCGTTTCAGGACGTTTAATTGAAACTGGGCCCTAAATCTAGGACAATCTAAGACCAACTCCATAAATATAGGATTATATGGAAATTCTAAAAATATGTTTGGATATTGGTAATCCATTCACACTCTTTAACATTTTCCTGCCTGCAGACTAGGGTCAAAGTTCAGCTCGTGTCCACCTGTCAGTCATTAGGTGAACTAACCATGTGACAACACTTAGTGTCTGACCCTAAATGAGACAAGGGCTCATTTACGGTAATGTTGGGCTGTTTACTGATTTGGTTGACTAACTCCCAAACTAACATCCAGAACATTGGCTACTACTGCTTCTTCACGAAGCATAGAGTAACTACTAATACTTTTCCATGTTCGGTGACTCATTACAACAACTCATTTTCCTTTTCCTGGGAATACGACAGAATACACTGGTTTGATTCTACAAGTTAGTTATCATCTCTTCACCAAATTACAGCAGAGGTGTCTTGGTAGAACCTTGACCCATGATCCTCTGAAGAACACTTTAGAATGATCAGAATCCTACAGCAGAACAAAGGCCAATGCGGGATTCCATGGCAGCTTTTCACAATAAGAATGTCGTAGTAAACACTTCAGACTAAAATAGGATTCAGGCCTCCGTACAGCCATATATACATCACATATATTTACACATTGAGTATGATTCATAAACACATACATAATCACAAATCAATGTATTGTTTAGGCCTACAGTATAGTCTACATCCAATTTGTGCTTTCACGATTTAACCTCCAGGTTCACTAGGCACAGACGTGAACACGGAATGCCTAGAGACATGCTGTGGATTGTAGACTATGCCAGGCAGTTGGGTGAGGATGGATTAGTTTACACACGCTCATGGCTTTCACAGTAACTCTATCTCCTGTGTAGCCCAGCCTCACCCATCCACACCACACTACCACAGCCTTTACTCAACTCTGGGCCAGGATGGGGGAAAAAAATCTCTGTTGCCTTACTAACACGCCTGACAGCACTCCATCTGGAGTTGTTCAAAAAAATACATTTGACGTTTAATATCATTTTGACTACAGATGCCAGTGTAGCATGCTTAAATATGGTTACAAGCTTCCTTATACAAAAGTTGTATTGATCTTCCACACATTTAATTGGGATCTAGGTACAGCAGATCTTCAAAATATTCCAGTGTCAGTCACAGTTGTAAATCATACAGTACATGGCATTACAACAAGTTGACAAATACAACATGCTCTAGAGCAGCTAAATCACATAAATGCTAATGTAAATAAGTTTTCGTTACAGGTTTAATTCATTAATGGATTCACTCATCCATTTCGTGAATACATTAATTCAAGAAAAATGGCAAAATAAATAGTTAGGAATGTTGAGGAGTAAGGCATGAATTTTCCATCCAGTAATAATATTTTTAGCATCACTGCACATCTTGTTCTCTTCAGCATTAGAATATTGGTCCTGCCATCGCTTGTTTATGTTTCTTCAACACCTCTTTGACCGCCCATAGACCACCTGCACACACATACACTAACAATGCATTCACACCTGTGCAAATATCCGCAGGCATTCTCATTTGTACTGTAGTGCACTTTACAGTGCAGAGAAAAAAAGCTTATCAGTTATTAAACTGGAACTGGAATTTCTATTCTACAGGTTGATTTTACAGTTCAGTTCCAGTTCCATGTTTCAAATCCAAAATAAGACTTCAATGTCAATAACAATGTCTAGATAAAGGTGCACTCCTCAATTTATTACCCATGTGGGTGAACCACCAAAGCAAAACACTAATTTAGTTGAAACTGAGAGGCACTCCTCTCCCCCTACAACTGTGCTAAACGCTAGACTAGAGCTCTACATATCTCACTGTTGTGTTTGAAACATCACCATTAACTTTACAGTAACCTTTCCCCTTCATTATCTTCAGTTCTGACTTAGAGGTTGTGGACATATGTGTAAACACCTGGACAGAGAAGGAGTGAAGGTTAAATGAACTGATCTCTTCTTCAGACAGATGTGAAAATGGATGGAAGGGATATTAAGATGTCAAGGTTTCTACACACACACAGACACATTTCACATTCTTCTTTATTGTAAACACCATCCCTGTAGCCTCAGGCCCCGTGTTCCTTTGTGGAGAGGGAAAATACGGAGTCATTCCCGTTTTACGTCTCCGTAATTGAATGTCAGCCTGGCCTGAGACCTACCGCTAACTATCCCATCATCCGACACTAACCACTGTTCTACTGGAGCCGGCTGTCTTATGTTACATGCGTGTCCTGGCCAGCTGGCAGCCACGGTGGACAAAACCCAGCAGTGCCGAGAAACCGTCCCCTTCTGCGCGAGTGTCATTTCCCGTAGCGTTCAGAGGCGGTTTATGTGCGGGCCCTCATGCGTGGCGAGTCGCCTGCTACTGTGACCAATGTCCTGCCCGAGTTTGTTATCCTTGGTCAGGGTGAACAGCACGCGTGTTGTTGTTGGTCAATGCGACCAGGCAACCAGCTCCTTGGCTAGCCTGAAGACAAGCCTGAAGATTTATGGATGATCTACGGGGCCAAGCGGCCGCCCTCCTTCCCTTCCCCTGCTAGGCTGGGGGTGGGGGATGACAAGGGTGGACAGGTGAGGCTTAATCCCCAGTCAAGCAGATGCCCGGTGAGCTGATATCTAGGACCCGCCTAGTGGTTGTGATCTCTCTCTCTCTTTCTCTCTCTCTCTCTCTCTCTCTCTCTCTCTCTCTCTCTGTCTAATG
>JAODUG010005360.1:0-10039 GCA_027564795.1 Aphredoderus sayanus
AACAAGTAACATTGTGGATTGGCACTTCATAGGTAGTGGAAATCAAGGTCAATATTAAAACGCTTCAACTACTTATATAGTTTTCAATAAATAAACTCCACCAATAGCACATGATGCAATAGGAACAATAAACAGTACTGTATAGTGTATTGTAAAAAATAAAAAAGGGCATACAGATGTATGCACAATGCTGTGTACCTGTGAATGAAATAATATACTGTCCAAAATATGATTGTCTGATCAACAATTTAAGACATTTTGGTCAACATTGCTACATCACTCTTAACTCTTCTAACCAATTTTTGATTGGCAAAGTGAGTCACCTTTCAGTCATCAACATTTAAAGTGTCATATGGTCTCTTTCTATAGTATTGTAGTGATGGTGATGGGAATGGCTGGGGTATCACAGAATGATTTTCAGTCCTACATGCTCCAGTTTCCTATCATTGTAAGCATTCCCAAAGAGTGAGTCGACTCTGACACTAGAGTAACTCATCTGTCTCACAAGGATAAAAGCTTTCAGGAACAGTGTAGGGGGGGAACACATGGGAGTTGTTCTCCAATGCAGAGTTTGTTTAGTGTTTATCATTTGGCAAGGCAAGAGGGTATTTCCTCCACAAGGTCAGTCTACAATGGCAGACAAAACAGCCATAACAGCCACACCACAGCAGATGAGCACGATATGTAGCAGGGAGTGTCTGAGTGAGGGAAAATTAAAGCAAAGCTCAGAAACAACAAATTTGTACCAGATCAATATTCACAAGAATAAACACATACAACAGGGTAACCCCATGTTTTGTTTCAACATTTAACAATTGTCAGACCAAACAGAACAGAACCATCTGTATCACACTAAAAGACATACCTAAAACTAGACTCATCTAGCAGGTCAGGGACCACATTCACCAAGGCTATGTACAGGAAGCCTCCGGACGTAAAAGGCAATATCCATGCAGTTGCATTCTCTAGACAGACAGAAAACATGTTTATTGACAGCATAGCATTCTTGGGCAACAAAAAGCATTTTTAGCCCATCTGGGGGCAGCATGTGTTGTGTGAGGTTCTTGACTCACCTGTGCCTTTAGGAGACATAGCACACAGGGCAAAGGAAGCTCCTAACACCCCCACCAAGGCAGTGGACAGCTGCATACGTGCAGCGCTCCAGCGGTCAAAGCCGGCTCGAAGTAAAATAGCAAAGTCTCCCACCTACACACAGGTTTACATAATGTGTGGCTTTCAAACTTTAGGAGCCACGACCACCAAAAATATATACAGGAATGACATGCCCAACACTTTACTTTAGAATATCTTTGCAAGCATGTGATTAGTTATGTTAACTCTAATTGCAGATATTTATGGTATATTCTAAATGTATTCTGAAATGAAATCTTCAAATCAATTGACCCCCTCCCCCATAACAACTTCATCCTACACAAAGATGTAGGCCATGTTAATAACATTAAAATAATAAGTATTAAAATAATAAGTAGAACAATGTAATTGTATGCAAAATAAATATTTTAGTTATACAACACTATTAATGTACAACCCCTTTTAAGCCTAAAATAATAAATACAATTGTTTCCTTATAAAAAAAAAGTATTTTAAAAAGGCAACAATGACTCCAGAGGACTGTACTTACCTCATGAGGGATCTCGTGAAGCAGAATGGCAAAGGTAGTCAGCAGTCCAACCTGTAAGAACAGACACATAAGTACCATTTAGCTGCATTTCAACTGCAGAAAAATAGGATGTAAAAAATAGGGAGCAAATCAGAGTTAAATTGGCTTAACTTTTTCCACCGTTCTCCACAAGCCATGGAGGCTATGAAGGTCGGTGTGTGTGTGGAACTAACTGCAACTACTTGGTCCAGGGCCACTTTGCCTGTTCTAAACTAGAGGGCCCTATAGTTTCTCACTCAAGGCACAGGCAGAGTAACCTGACACGCCACATGGTTGTTATATGCACAGAATGTAGATCTATGCACACAACCCTGAGGAGCCATCCATTGAAATGTTTTTAAAGGGCATGTGCTTTCAAAAACTACTTTGCAGGTGATTGGATAAACCATCTGTCTATCTGTAGAAACCACCATTGTTGTTTTTGAATCGCTTTCGCTGTCGTTAAACCTAAACCACGCCCGTAGCTACCAGTACGAATGCTGATTGTTCAAACCAGTGACTTCTCAATCACCTGTCAGCCCGCTCTACCCACTGTGCCAATTTCTCCTTCATTGTCACAACAAGCTACCCTCCGAACACATTGCGTTGCCCAAATGGCAACATGAGGTGGGGGAAAGGCAGGATAGCTAAAGCTAAAGCAAAAGTTCACAGCACCAATACACATTAATGGGATTTAGGGATCTGCACCCTTGTTTGCAGGTTTAATCTGAACGACCCTACAGTGTCTTGACCCTACAATTTCTTGACTCTGACATGTGGTAGGGGTAATCAGGCAAAACTTTTGCCCAGTTGGTAAAGGGTTGGATTAAAATAAATACATTTTCAGTAGCAGTGGTAGTGGCTGTCTTCAATTACAGCCTTCAAATAAAATCAGCTTCTCTCATCTCTTTAATGCAAAACACACCATCTATATTTCTGTCCATTACTGCTAATTTCATAATGAACGGCACAAGTCTAGATGGGTTTAACAGAAATGCTTCTGGCAGCAGGAAACTGATGTATTTGTTCAGGACATGCAAAGCGTGTATAATATGGCACCTCTAATAAACCACAAAACTTAAGGATAATGGTCAATGTCATTAGTTCAACTATTCACTAAATAGGCCAACATAACATACTGTACACAAAAGTGTGAGATTATCATGGACCATATATTAATCTGAAAACAAAGGAAAGATGTGTTGCATTAATAGCTAATGTCCATCTGTAGTCCCTGGAGAAGTAAAGAACAAAAGATATAGAGCAAAACCTGCCACAAAATGCCTGCATGTGCTCTAATTCGTGGCTTGAGTAAGTAGAGTTGCTATTGCAATATTCCATTTGATCAGACACCATACTTGTACTGCCCCACCTGATTTGACCGACACCTCTACTGCACCCCCATACCCATTTCGGCATAAGTGACGACATGGAGAGCCAGGAAATTGCCAAACATTCCCAGGCGAGAAAAGCCCCACCTTGCACCTATCGAAATCATCACCATTCCTACGTTAGCGCTATCAACGGCTTTGTGTGGCGAAAAATAGAGCTCTGTGTTTTTGTAATCTTGTTTTCATTTACCTGCACAGCTTAACACTTTAAACCTAGCAGCAGTTTATGGACAGTGTTTACTTTCTAATCTGATCCAATAGGCAGAGCCTCTGAGTTTATCACAGATGTTTGCCTAAGTCAGCTCTTCAATAGCTCCTCCACAAGGACTAACATATTGGCCTGGAACAATAGCTCGGGAGGCCAAGTTGTCCCTTGTCGATCGTGTTCCATTGCCGTTGTTCATGGCTGTGGAAAAGTGGCTTTTATTGAATCTTATCCAGTGTTCCTTACTCCAAGTTGTAAATAAAGCATAACACTGACTACCCTAACAACAACAATACAGAACAGTCTTGTTTATAGCTACACAAAACAAAAATAAAAATAAAAAACACAACCCCACATTCACTGATTGAAAATATAAGCATAGAGTGGAATGGTGTATATTTGAGACCTCTAATCAGCTTCCTCTTTGGCACACAGCTTGCTTGGTCATGCTGTCAGCCTTATGTCTCTCCAGCTGGACTCTACTGCCCACCGCAGAGCTAACTTCATGTAGCAACACAACTATTCGATGCAGTAATCCAAAAAGTCTAATCTCTTTGAAAGCAAAGTATGATGAATGATTCTCTACAATTTTATTTTCGTACCCTGAGACCTGGAAGAATCTTCCCAGCTTGCTCTAGTAGTAGTGTCTAGTCTACTCGAAAATAACATGCATAGTAAAGTTACACTGTATGTTTAAACAAGGTCAGGTGATTAATCGTGGACACAGAGGGTACCATAACATAATAGAGAATTGCAACATTAATATGCTTAAACTATAAAGTTTGGGTTTGTATTATGCTACAACATTACCAGTGATTTGTCTCCATTTATGGCGGCAGTGCTGCTGACACAGCAGATATACTATAATGCCCTGCCAACATTGCTGTGCACAGTGCCAAACAAGACAGTCACAAGGGAGAGCTGATCTGCGCCAATTTCCAAATAACCACATCTTCATCCTTTGCCTTTACTTAATACTCCTTTGTTGCTCCATGTAGAACACGGTTTTCATTTGAACTGGATGAGAACCTATCATATCCATCTTTAAGTAAAACACTACTGCCGTTAACTTAGATGTTACTGTCTACTACTCTGTATGTACATAATAATAGGAAGGACAGTACGTGATCACTTACATGCAATGCGAAAGCAACTGGACTGGAACTCAGGGCAGATATCTACATGCTTTAGAGAACGTAAACAGTGTCTTGGCCAGTCTGCAGAAAATGCACACAGTTCCTTTTCATTTGAAGTTGGATGTACCAAACCTGTGGCTGATCACATAATCAGTGCATGTTATCATCCTCTAGTCATAATTTGCAGTGCCCAGTTCAAAAGGTGGCAATTACTGTTTGATCTCTTTTATGCAGATGCCAAATCTGGAATGTGGCCGGAATCTTATGACTTGTAGGATGGAGAGTGAATCCATCCTGAGTTTCGGGCTCGCCTTTTTCATTGGCCCTATATGCAAAGTACTGCATTGAAAGCTACGGGCACCTTCTCTGTTCTCTGTCTGGCCTCTCGTCTGCTAACGGCACTCAGCTCGCACGCCGGCAGCACAGAGCACAGCGTAGCAGCAGAGCAACTGCATGACGTCACACGCAGCTCCGCTTGTGGTAAAGGCACAGCTGTTTTGTCGCATACAGTATAAGTACCGGTATATGTCAATTCCATTATAGTACCGCGGTATGGTACCAGTAGCAATTTACCGTGCAACACTAGTATGGATTCAATCGTCACAGTGATACTGCTTGTATAAGTAGTGGAGTCATACAAATACCTAAGCACAACAATTTACAATAAGCTGAGCTTTGAGTGTAACACAAATATTCTGTGCAAAAAAACTCAGCAGCGTCTTCACTCTCTGAGGAAGCTGGCAAAGTCTGGCATCAATAGGCCACTGAATCTTTTGAGTCAATATTTATTTTGCATTTTATCTGTTGGTATGGCCCTCCTAACCTTGATCAAAAAACATTATTCACTAAAAGGTGATTAAGGTCTGCAGTAGTTTCACAGGTACCTTACTAAACAAAAAAGGCTGTCTGATCTGTATAACAAACAGCTGTTAAAAGCAGAATCCACCTGACAGCACCCACCCTCTCTACACCTAGAGTTTCAAATCTTGCCTTCAGCAATGTTATATTGTGATACTTGTACTTGCATGTACTATGTATGTATGATTGTATACATTTTTATTTTCTTTATATAACTTTATTTGCCCATGCAGGGGACAATAAAGTTCTACTTACTTGTCATTGCAAATAAAAATCTGTACCTTTTTGCTGACTAGGAAGCTTCCTGCAACAGCCAGCCCATGGGTGAAGTTGTCAATACAGTTGGCCAGTAAGTTTAGGTAGCCACTGATCTGTAATACATAAAATACGATGCAGTGTTAATAGTGTAGATTAAAAAAGGGTTTTTGCATAAGGGATCAGAGTTGTCTTTTGAAGACTAAATACTGGTAGGAAATAGTTGATTGCAACACGCTCAGTTTGACTTGACTTAATTTTTCCCTGGTCATGTACTGTATGTGCTCATGTCAATGTAGCCATTGCTTCTTTTTGTGTTTGCTACAGAAATGTATGTGCAACACACCTTGATTTTGTCAGAAGCCTTGTGTAGGCTCATCGGTTGCTGAAAGGAGGTCCATGTCTCTGAGTGATGGCCATTCTTGAGTGATCTCACTGTTTTATTAGAGGTTGCCTATTGAGAAAAGAATAGAAGTGGTGTAAAACACAATGACATCAAATAAGTGTATCAATGTTGTCCTCTTATTAGGCTGTTTATAAAAACCCCTGGAATGCTTATTAACCCTCCCGCTGTCCTCTGGGTCAAACTGACCCAACGCCCTACTGGTAGTGCAGGCACAACAAGGTAGTCTGAAACCCAAGGACAGCGGGAGCGTTAATAAAGCAACAAGAAACAATTACATTTTCCAGACACAAGGCTTGTAACGGTTTTGAATTTAAAATTAAACGCTTATTCACCAAAGGCTGTTTCTTTTCCGAGAAGACACAACTTCCCTGTTCCCTTAACTTAGGTGCCTCCAACTGGTTGGCAATTAAATGTAGCATTCAAATGAAGTGGAAGGGAAATGACCAGCTGTCGTACAAGATATGCTTGTTCTATTTATGTGATTGAAGTATGAGGAAGTAATAAAGTTTGCTGAATTGTCAAAATCTTCAATTTTCAACGAGTTAACCCTCATGATGCCCTCCGGGTCAAACTGACCCAAATCACTAGCTCTTTGTGACAGATAGAAGGCGCTAAACCTAATTCTACAGCTTACACACATATGATGTGCACTGCTGGGATAACAAGGTGTGAGTTGGAAACCCGAGGACAAACATATACATAAAGAAATTATTAATAAAGAAATAAATACAAACAGCAATGACAATAAAAAGAACCATACAATCATACACAATCAGATGGCGTCATCTGGTGGTTCAAGACGATATTATTCGGGCATCACGAGGGTTAAAGCAGCCTGAAGGTATACTGACAATTGCAAATGCACCACACCCACCCATAGAATTCTATGCATCCACCACCAGTGGACAAATTTAAAAAGGGTTAAATGGTCTGAATGAAGTATACTGGGTGGTATAAAGTTGTATTTGCAAGCTGCAAGCAACATCAAGAGTCTAGATTCCTTCTACCAACCGTGTAAGACATATGCAGACATTTAAAACAAACGGAAAACATTTAGGCCCAGTTTACAGCAATTCACATTTTAAACATGCATGCACAAAGCCAGCCTTTCCATGTGTGCATTTTTTCTGTTGTCAGTCAAGTGGCCCAAGCAGCTGCAGGGACAGCACCATAAATAGACACCATTTAGATGAGCTCAGACAGGACTACATTACCAGACTTCCTTATTGGGAGGACAAAAATAAGTAGGTCTACACTTGAATCTGTTTACACCCAATATCTAACCAAACACCCACATTTAATTATAAATGTGTTTTAGTAATTTCAAAAGCCTAGTTGAAACCTTTGTATTCTGTAAACGGAGCTCAACAGAACCCACAGGACTATGAACAAATCTTAAATTTATGTCACATCACATCAAGTCAGTTTCACAAGAGAGGCCTGAGCAGGCCCAAAACGTGGAAAAAATGGAACACAGTGATAACAGTGAAACACAAAAAGTGCAGTAGCTCTGTACTGAACATACCATGCTAAAGAATGTAAAGGCAGGCATTTACTCGCCTTGACCCCCATAAACTGAACATTTCACTCAAGAAAACTCTGTACTTGGAAAACATTAGATAATTAAAATCTCTAGTTATGTGAATTTTAATTCTGAAATGTTCACTTAACACGGAGTACAAATGAAGAAAAGAAAAAAACTCACAGTGGTGTTGGCGTATGGGCAAGGGGTTTGGGCTGAATCATCATGGCTGTCCTGATCTGGGAACATCTTCTCCAGGAGTAGGAAGCACAATAGGCCAATAATTACCCACAGGCCCTGGGTCTTATAATGGTGGTGGCTACTAACTGGACATACAAAGTAGGGGTAAACAGAGAAATTGCATTTAAAAAAACAGAACTGATGTTAGCTCTTAAATTCTGGACCTTATGTCATGATGCACGTCATAGTTTAGCTTCACAAAACCTAAAAAATTATTTAATCGCAATGATTCAATCAATCAATGATTCAATCAATCAATCAATGATTCAATCAATCAATGACTCAATCAATAAATGATTCAATCAATCAATGATTAATCCCCAAAAGTGTGATATTTGTGGCAAAGCACTGTAGGTTGGAAGAGTTTCTAAGTGAAGGAGCAACAAAGACAAAGGGGGAAAGAAGAAGTATATTAAACTATTATCACTGCAAAATGCAATGACCTAAAAATACTGCATGTCTTGTGCAAACCTGTCCAATTACCAAAAAACCAAAACTGTCTCTGGATGTTATAGTTTTCACTAACTATTCAATCTTAAGTCAGGCGTACACTGCGTTTTTGGCATGCTTTGGCTATTGCAGACTCATTTTAAGAGTCAGGCAAAAATTGGCTATTTTATCTAAGGCACAGTGTGAGCAGGGAAACGATGGCTGACTGACTTGTGCGAGGAGCTATCGGAGACTCAAAAGAATCTGACAGAAAATTCAGTCATGCATTGAGTAGTGTGAATACTAATGCAGGCCTATTTCAAAGATCCTGTCAGAAACATGTTGATGTAACAAGTCCAGACTCAACAAGAGTAGTTTGGCCCGAGTATATACAGTACATGCAACACTGATAGAAATTCGGCAGAAGCAGCAGCCTTGTCTGTTCATCAGCTTACTAGCACATACAGGAATTAGAACTATTTGTAAATTTGACAAGCCATAGTGTCCGCACCTTCCCAGCTATTTTCTTGTGAATGTTTTCTCTTTATATCCATTTCAGCACACAAAACAGTGCAAATGAGAAAAGCTGCACTTTTTGTCAACAATGTGAACATATAAATCGTCAATCAATCATTCAATATAATTGGGATTGTTGACAGCTGTTCTTTCGAATGGTAAAAATCAATAAAAAATAAATATATGCAATTATTGCATTGACCCACCTGAATATTCAGGGATGGTCCAGGCCTCTGGAAGCAGATGGAGAAACACATCACCTAGAAGACCTCCAATAGCAAAGCTCAGAAGCTGCTTCAACTTCTGGCATCCAGCTGACAGATTAGAAAAAAGGTGAAACAAGAAAAATAATGGTAGTGAATGCAAAATACTTCAATGAACAAATATGTCCATATAACCCATAAAGTCCAGCTAACTAATGTTTCAATATTGTTTCAATTCTGGACTAAATGTAAATATTGAAAAAAAACACATGATGTGATAATGAAGGATAATGGATAATGATTACATGATAATGAAATGCATATCTGTGCATATTTATATGTGACTGCATACTTTGAGAAGAAGTCTTATTGGCATGAAACTTGCCAATCAGACTGAATTGGAATGAAAATAATGCATACCTGAATACAGGGTGATCAGGAAAATGAGATAATGAAGAAAATGGATATTGATCAAATGATAATTAAAAATGTACCTGTGCATATTCATATCATACGATATGACTGCATGATAACACTGATGCAACTATGTGCAATAATATAATGGCAGCTGATTTTTCATGCATTAAACGCTATCTGTATGTCTGTCTGTGCCCTGACAGTGGATGATTGGAGAATTTGACCAGTATTATAGACGCTTAACAATCCACAATAAAACTGAGCGATATGTTGATTGTACTGATACACCATGAGGACTCGCCCAGTGCTGCTTGCAACCGTTGTTGTTGTTGTTGTTAATATTATTATTATTATTATTATTATTATTATTATTATTATTATTATTATTATTATTATAATACACTTCCACCAAAACTTTGTTTAGGGCTTCCCTCAGTCCCGTCTAACCAATATAACTTTAAACCTCCCGCTGTCCTAGGGGTCAAAATGACCCAGTGCACTCGCCAGTAGCAGGCGCCAATCAGAACACGGACATATGACATACCGCTTTTCTGCTATGATTAATTTAGGACCTTGAAACTTGCACATGCATAACTCCCGATAATGAACAAATATGTCCATATAACCCATCAAATGGAATACTGTGTGAGTGGGACCAAAGAGAGTTCAGGTTAATCTAAAGGACACAGCCTTACTTAACCCTCGTGATGTACTCAGAAATCTCGTATTTGGCCACACGGCGGCGCCATCTGATTGTGTATGATATGTGTGTTTTTCAATTGGCATTGCTGAGTGTATTTA
>JAODUG010005361.1:0-16120 GCA_027564795.1 Aphredoderus sayanus
CACACACACACACACACACACACACACGCACGCACACACAAATGCAGCTTCATCCAGGGGAGAACGCACGCTTGTTGAAAATAGCAACAGCCCCTCATTAGTTCAAGCAAACGAATGCAGGCTTGTTCACTGATATGAACAGTAAGACAACATGGTGTCATTGTGGAGGAGCCTACCAACAGCGCTCCAGGCTCCCACTCTCTCTCTCTCTCTCTCTCTCTCTCTCTCTCTCTCTCTCTGTCTCTCCCTCTCTCTCTCTCTCTGTCTCTCTCTCTCTCTCTCCCTCTCTCTCCCTCTCTCTCTGAGAAGGTGGGGGATCTCAGCAAGCACACACGCAGGCAGTGCAGAGGAAACAGCCCTCCTTCAACCAGGAGACGGGCAGGCGGGCGTGATTGCAAATGCAAATGAGCAGAGAGACAAAACTCCCTTACACGGCACACACAAACACACACGCGCGCGCACACACACACACACACACACACGCACGCACGCACGTGTGTAAATCGTCGTATAGGCCATCTGACCCCCCATGCCTTTGCCACTGGGGAGAAGGGTCCCGCGGTCCCTCTGTCAAGACCCCGGGCATCTTAAGGGATTCCACCTCTGCTAAACAATCAGCTCCCTCTTTCCCATATCCAATCTCACATTGGCTCTGAGATGAAGCCGGCCAGAAGACAAAGGGATTACGGAAAGGCGCGTAAAGGAGGGGCATGCAGCTTCTTTTGAGGGTCCCAACTCAGTGTGCCACGGCTTCTAATGATCCGCACGGCAGATGGCAAGAGGCAGAGACACATATGTGCCCCGCACGCCGCCGGCTCGCGGCACTGTCACCCGCTGCATTGGCTTTCTGTTAGCCGGCGTGGCGCGGCTCAATGCCACCGTGTGACATTTGCATTTAGAAGGGGCGTCTTGTGGCAGAGCTGCGCCTACCGCGCTGCGCGGGATGTGATTTCTGGTGTTGTCCTTCTTGTTGCTGCAAAGTGACTTAGCCTTGGATTGAACAGACATAGATCTGGTGGTTAGCGTTGTAATAATCCACATAAACATGAGCATGTGGTTGATAGGGATAAAGACTAAAGGGGAATGGTCAGCAGCAATTTAACAGAGTCCACAAATGCACCATGTTTACTTTCGGTGTTTACTCAGGGTTTATGTGCACACACATAATACAATAAGACACAAGCAAACACCCTTTCACTCACACACCCACGCACACACACACAGTTAGCTTATGCAGCAATTAGCTTTTTGGCACCTGGTTAGTTGTCTTTGATCTCCCCAGCATTATGACACGCACCCTGTGAGAGGGAGGAAAATAACGAATAAGGAATATATGGAATGTTTTGTGGAAAGTCAAAAGGAATGCCTTTGAGCTGGGAGAAGTTCCACTGGGGAAAGTGGATGCCTCAAACCCCAGGCCAGGACCTGCACCTGTCCCCTGCTTCCCTGGAGTCTGACTGCCACCAAGGGATTCACAGACAGAGCCTGTAGTCTAAAGGGGACTGGTCTGCCAAATAACAACCCCATCTCCACCCCCCATAAAACACCACCTCCCCACACACACACACACACACACACACTGAGTGGCAGGTCTGTCTGGGTCAACAGTGCGGCCTCTTACATTCCGGCAGTGAGAGCGATATGGGGGTGTCACCTCACCTTGACTGGGTGGCACAGCCTAGGACAGTAGGAGAGTCGCAAGGCTGCCCGCACTATTTGTTTAGCTGTTCCTGGCATCGGTGACATCTTCATTTCACCTCCTGCTTGCAGTCTGCCACACTGCGTAGGCGGTAGCTGCTAGGTCTTCAAAACTACGAATGTGTTATTTAGCTGCAACCATATGTCAGTGTAAAATGAATGTGGGTGCTGAAATGCACTTGATGTAAAAATACGCCATTGAATAGGTAGTTGGACGGTTGTCATGGCAGTGAACTAATTAATTTGGTGTGCTACTGCAGCTGCTTCTAATCATTGGCCTTCAAGGTCAAAAAACAAGTTGTTCTTTCCAACCAAACATTAAACCTTTAATAACATACTGTAGTTTAACTCAATCAATACAAATACTGTAAATAATTCACAGAAAACATGTCACAGAAAAGTACTGCTACAATAACTGACAGAATAATGCATCACTGCAAGGCCATAATCATAATATATATTTGAGGGTGACATATCCCCCCAAATATTCTGCTGTGCTCAAAATGCCCCCCCAATATTTTTATATAGAAAATATAAATGTGCTATGCAGTCAGACTTGATACCCCCAATGTTGACTGCATGGCTACGGCCTTGCATCAGTGTTTTCACAAACATTTTATTTTTCCTCTACCTTTGTATTAGTTATACCTTGCCTCCCATTTGCCAAACTTAACCCATTAAAGGTGATGTAAGGGATGCTGGAGAACAACACTGGAGTACCACTTTGTTTGTGTTCCCATTTACAGAGCAGATGTGTTTCCAGTGCACACAGAACAGGCAGGTAGCGGGCCATTAGTCGATATTTGCTGAATTAGAAAAAAAAATGTATTCGGTTACAATCACTGACTCCACCTTTAATCTAAATATTATAGTCTCGATGACAGCAATATCGGCCAGAAGCTAGTTTGTACCCTCTGGCACCCCACCCAGCATGCAATTCAGTTTTTAAGCCAACATATTTCATTTATTTATTTGCTAGTGTATTTATCTATTTATTTCTTTACCTGGTACCTCCTTTCACCACCTCATCTCCTTGGTCCTCCCATCTCCAGGGCTCGTGGTCCAAGTGCCAGAGATCTCTCTCATGGTTGAATAATTCATGAGTGTTCAGTGCTGCTGCTGTAATCCTGACTGACACTAAAAGTCTGTCTAGATTTAGCATCATGAAATTTTCATCCATAAATGTAGTGTCAAGCCCTTTCCCTATCTCCAGCCAATCTCTCTCTCTCTCTCTCTCTCTCTCTCTCTCTCTCTCTCTCTCTCTCTGTGTTTCTTTTTAAGAGCCCTCAGTGCTATTACTGAGCAGCTCTCTCTGAAAGCTGAACTGCAATGTTTACCACGTTCCCTCTTTCATGTGCACACTTGTATGAACGTTGTGACATACGTTCACTCAGACATACACACACACAGATAGGGTTTGAGAGTCCGGTAGCCATGATTCCATTGAATGGGGACGTGATGGGGGGGAGGGGGGTAGCCTTGATGGGGCTTTATTTACTGAGCTACATCTGGACTCATTTGTTCCTTTCAGCCCTGGCCGGGAAGCAGCATGTCACCTGCAAGTACAAAGTGGATTACAGAAGCCTGGTTCTCCCACTGGAAATCAAACTCAAGGAGCCGTCAGTGTTGTGCACTGCCCAGTGAGAGATACTGTATCAAAAAGACGTGAACTAACAGTGCTGTTGTCTTCCCCTCTATGGTTCCCAGAGGGTTACAGTACGTTGTTAAATTGATGGTGGGTTTATAATACACTGTGTTTATAACATAAACATACTAAATTACATCCTACATCTAGAAAAAGTATTCCCTTTTACAGTCAAAATGACAAAATCATAGAATTGTCAAACGTGTGCTAGTTAAACATTTAAATTGCCGTCTTGAACCTTTGAGTATGGTGTTATTAAAATGTTATTATTTAAATGAGATGTGAGAAAATCTGGCAGTCCAACTCCCATGTCATTACCGGGTTTAGCATTCAGCAGCTAACGCCCAGACGCACACAATACATGCATTATCTGTCTTGCCCCATGGCTAAAACAAGACCAGACAAACAGATAATAAAAAATGGAAACTCAGACTTTGTAGACAAAATATTTTCCTGGAGGGTGGGAAAACACTTCAGAACAGCCATCATGCGTAGTGCCTCAAACCAGCCATTTGTACAAGGAACAAGATTGTGAATCCACAACAAGCTTATTAATATTTATATGGGTAGTATTATGTTCACCCAAGGCTATTTTAAAATTTTGCCATAAACAAAACAACCCCTTTCCTTTCCACTGAAAATTAATGTTGGTGTTATCTTTTATGTGTGTGTGTGTGTGTGTGTGTGTGTGTGTGTGTGTGTGTGTCTGCGTTTTGTGATTAATCTATTGATAAGGACCCCCAAGCTTGGACCCCCATGGTATCAGTTAATTTTCTCTTCTTGGTAAAACACACTGAGGTCTGCAGAGTTGATCAACTTTCAATGCTCATCAGCGAGCATTCATCAGCCGTTAAGTGGCAGTCACTGTAGCTGTATTAAAAGCTGCTTATCAGCGAGAGAAAGGGACCTTTAATTGGCTACTGGAGTGATTTCTCTTTGAAACTCGTCCATATCACAGAGCGAGCTCACATAAAAGATGGATAGATAACCTCGGGATGGGAAAGTTTCTAATTACCAGCCACCTTGGCCTCTGTCAATTCTTCTTTTCTTCCTCTATCCTCTATTACGTCCTTCCATCCCCCAGCCCCAGTGTGCTTTAGGGAGGAATAAGTCAGGCTGAAGAGAGAAAAACTCCACCGTGGAGAGTGGTATACTCACGCTAATGGAGAGAATATGGGAGCGAGCGAGGAGGGAGAGATGGCGATTTACAGACTCTGACCCTCCATGTCGCAAACATATTCATATTTTTATATAAATCTCTCAGCAATTCTTAACATTTTATATATTTCTGCTTGCCCCATCTTAGGCTATTTTGTGTTAAAATCTTTTACTTACAGTAAATGCATTTCACCACATCCACTTCACATAGAGAGAAAATATACTGTAGGAGGGACCCCTTCAACACCCTTGTAAACTCCCCTCTCTCTCTCTCTCTCTCTCTCTCTCTCTCTCTCTCTCTATTAGATATATTGATTCTAAAGACCAATATGATAATAACAATCATAACTTTACAGTTTAATGATAACCTGATTTATATAGCACATTTAAAAAAAGCATACATGCTTTCACAAACAGATCAGTTTGTTTGTCTGATGATTAAAAAAGTAGATAAAACGCAATAAATTTGAACAAATATGGTTTATGGAAAATACAAAGACACAAGGGAAAGGGCATTAATGGGAAAACATAATAAACAATAGAATCATAAATAACAAGGTAAACAGGAAAAGCGTAAGTAAGAAAGTAAAATATGTGTCTAGCTGTTTGTGCCAATACGTGTGTGTTTGTGTAGGTGTGTGCATTTTTGTGTGTATGTACAATATGTGACCACATCAGAGAGTGCATATTTACATACAGTACACATGGTGCAGCCACCTACAGTACATGTCTTACGAGACATATCTGTGCTAGAATACCATATCCTGTGCTACAGGTGCTATTTACTTCCCATTACAACAGTCAATGCGAGAGTCCTCTGTATCTTATAGTAACTGCTTAACCTCAGCTCCTACTATAAGTCGTCTGCAGGAATCTGAGGAATGTCCCATCTGGGTGAGAGATCTGATCTGGCTTTTTAGTCTTGGCTGTTTCGCCTTCTTTGGGAAGGAAAGCAGGGATAGAGATATTGGATACTGTACCGGCTTCAGTTGACTGGTCTTCTGCCTTGTGGGGGTGGTGGTGGTTTAAAGCAGCATAGAATAACTTTATGGTAAAATATTAACTCTTGACTGCTGTATGCAGTGGAATTGGAAACGGCGACCTCTTCTTTGAACCTTAGAAGGTTCACAAGAAGTGTGTGTTTGTGTGTGTATGTGTGTGCGTGCATGTGTGTGTGTTTGTCTTTTAAAACTGACATGCACACACCTGTGCACACACATTGTGTTATACAAGGCTGTAGCTAACCACAATAGTGCACACCTGTGAATATGCCGGCTTCTAAATACACTGTAGATTGGCTTCTACATACAGTATATATGCTTCCCAGAAAAATGTCTGTTTGATGCTAAATACACACACACACACACACACACACACACACACATGGGCGTACACATACACACATTATTATCACAAGCACGTGCAGACGTTAGCCTGACTGTGAGATGTTTAGGGGTTAACATTGCTCTACAATACAACATTGATCTACAATATAATACATAAGATATATAAAATAGTAGAAAACCAAAACAGAAGCAGTAAGTAAAAAAGAAGATGCTCTATACACATTTGACTGAATCAGCACAATGAAACACATGTATAGATGTGTGTAGGGGGGTTTCTGTTTGCATTGGAAAGCTAGTTTGAATGCATGTTGAAGGATATCACACATTACTGTATGTGAGTTATCTCTAGATAAACTGAGGCATTTTGGAGTAGGCGTTGTGTTTGTGAATGTGTGTGAGTCCCCCCCTTGACAACAGGCAAGAGTACGAGGGACAGAAATACTAGCCTGTGCTCATGTTGTTGTTGTGGTCACATATAGCACATCTCCCCCCCCCCTCTCTCTCTCTCTCTCTCTCTCTCTCTGTCTCTCTCTTTCTCCCATTCTCTATCCTTCCCTTCCTCTCAGCACCAGCCATGTTTATTTTTTTACTTTTAACATATCCTGAATTAGCTCAGTGGGTGCGGCTGGGCCAGCGTGTTCTCCGTCTGTCTTGGTTTCTGGGTTAGGCAGCGTCGTGGCGTGTGCCGAGCCAAGCAAAAGACTCAATGAGAGACGACCACATAACCACAGCAGCAACTGGTCAGAGGAGGACAGGACTATAGGCCAGGAAACATGGCATCAACCCTGATGGTGGAGTTATGAACTACCAGAGGCCTGATTTTCATATAGGCCTGACGATGCACTTACCTTATCTTTGAATAGGTTTTTATAAGCTGTAAAGCATTGTTTAGCATTGGGTTTGTGGATGTTGGTTATATCACCCTCCTTTGTTTCCTACTGAAGCCTTACTTAGCTAAAGTTAAGACTGAATTCTGCATCTCATAGTGCATTTTGCTTATCATTTTTAACAGTGACGTACTTGTTTTGTCCTAAAAAAAATAAAAAAAGATAAATGGAACAGATAACCATTTTCTCATGTAACTATATAATGAGTCACCATCAAGACCAGACTGGTTGCGGTACAGTGTATCTTATAGAGCTTGTTCTCTCCTTTTTGCGCACTCTCTTTGTTCTCTCTTGTTATCTCTCTCTATCTTTCTCTCTGTTGTCTTAAATCCGACACAAACCCTGTGTGGGTACTAGAGGTAGTTTAACAGTTTAAGTTTAACAGTGCCATAATGTGTTAGGCCACACACCTAGCCACAGGAATCCTGCTTTCTCCTTATGTGATTGCAGGCTTTCACCAAAGCAATGTAAAAGTGTTCTTTTAAGTGTACATTTCATTGTTTTAAAACAAGCGGAGAGATATTTCTCTTTAAAAGCAGGTCTGACTACAGTGTTTGGCCTAACCTCCACAGACAAATATTCTGAAAAGAAAACTGATGTTAACCACTTCCCTGTACACACAATTCTTTTTGTGACTACTGGCTGGCCTCAGACAGAAAGAGACATTAAAGCAGTGTGTGAGTGCATGAGAGAGAGAGAGCGAGACAGAGAAATAGAGAGCAAGATTAAATGAAAGAGAACGTGAGGCACAAACGCTTGTGACATCTGTTCTGAAACCACGGACGGGAATCTTTCTCATAAATTGATATGTGGCGGTCTCACCATCGGCTACAGACATTGCACTCACCCTTTACAGTTAAATGGAAATTTGTTTTCTTTATCATCTATAGACTCTTTATCATCTATCGAGCCATCTATGGAGAACTCCAACCTGATTTGAAAACAGAATTCCGATTTAATGATCTGAACAAATTATTTCATAACATGTCTGTATATTTAGTGTTTTTCCAATTTCACTTAGTTGTGTGTTTCATATTCATAGGCTGGTTAACCTTCAATACTTTCCAGTTTCTATTTGGTATATCTGTTTTAAATCCAGGAAATAATTTGATATTTTTCGGACTATAGTCCGTAAAAGAGCAGGGAACAAATAACCGCCCACCTGGCATATATACAGTAACCCTCCTCCCAGGGTCGTGGGATGGGCTTGGTGGGCTTTGTTTAAAGCACTGAAACATGGGAAGTTCCACATGTCAAAAACAGGAAGTGTGGGCCTGCAGACTCAGCTCCTCTGCAGGGTCTTAATCCCAGCCCTTCACTTCCTGTCCAGGGGTTCCACACCAGCCTTCCTACTTCCTGCTACTGAAGACCCACAGAGGCAAAGACCACATTAGGCCACATGGGTGTGATTTATACACACAAGTTCTTTGGGTTTGCTCTGATTTCATGTCAGTGAATATGAATGTGTATACACAGCAGTCAGCTCAGCAGCTGCAGTACAGTGGGCCAGACTGTGGGTCTTGAGGCCTTGCATGTCTGGCTTGATTGAGCAAATGCAGAAATCCTTGAGGAACTCATGCACATGTTTGAGTTAGAGATGCAACGCGCAGCAACATTGTGCAGCAACAAGTGAAGACACACACACACACAGACACCTACTGTAGCATTCACAGTAGCATAGCTAGCAAATATTAAATGTATCATTCAAGATAATTTGATAAAAACAAACCCAAATCACACACTAGTGCTGTACGCATGTCTCTAATCGCAGTTATACTTAAACATACAGTGTAATTTTCCCCTACCAACCATGGTGGAGGTCTTAAAAAGGCTTCTCTCCAGGGCTGGAGACAGACTTTGCAGCTGTTGTGAATTGAGTTTCATGAGGTCTGGACAGAATCCCATACCTCTCTTTATGCTTTATGATTTTCATTTTCCCTTTGTTGATTTTTCAAATGAAACTATATAAGGCTCGGAGCTACTTGCTTGATAGTACAGACATATTTCATGATTTTAGAGTCAATCGTCAATCAACTACTGTAATTCTTTTGTTTTTTTACAATGGATGACACAGTCAGCATTACTGTATCTGTGCCAGCAGTTTATCTGTACACAGTAGCTCCAGTGAAATAACTGGATACGGCTTGTTGTGTTTGAGCCATAGTCACTTGACTGGCATCAGAATATTTACACCGGCTGCCTGCGACTCCATCTCATCATCTCATGGGTTCTATAAATACCATTATAATGCATCACACGTTCCTGACCAACTGGTGATAAGGCCAGTCCATATCAGTGCCCTGATGTGTTGGGTGCTTTTCTGCTTGCAGAGGTGAAGGAGTACGAGCCTCCATTTGGCTCCAAGGTGCGAGAGCACCCCTGTGTGGAGAGCATGAAGGACAAGGTTTTGAGGGACCGAGGGAGACCTGAGATCCCAGAAAGCTGGCAGAAACATCAGGTGAGTGCTTATGACGCAGAACACACATGCTCAAAGACATTTTAATTTGCTGCTCTTTATATTGAGTTCATGTAGTAATGATTAAACCTACATTGATGAAAGCAGTACATTATTTCCTAATCTGACAAGAGGATTATAAGGATATGCACAATTAAATGGAGTGCCCATTGACCCATACATTGTGTACAGTAGGTGTCACCAAAATGACCTTAACCCTCCTGTTGTCCTCCGGGTCAAACTGATCAAATGCACTAGCTCTTTGTGGCAGATAGAAGGTGCTAATCCTAATTCTACATTTTACACAGATTAATAAAGAAAGAAAGAAAGAAATACACACAGCACTGACACTAAAGATAACTACACAGTCTGGTGGCACAATAAGATGAAACCCGAGGACAACAGGAGGGTTATAAAAGCGACATATTACAGGTTTAGCATGTCCATACTGCACACAGTAGACAGGACACAGATAGCATGTCACCAAATCCCACTCATCCCCACACAATCAATTGTCACGTGTCACGTTCGGCAGGGCGTGGCCACAATGTGTGCCACCATCAAGGAGTGTTGGGACCACGACCCCGAGGCCCGGCTCACCGCCCACTGTGTGGCAGAACGGCTGGCCGAGCTGGAGGACGAGGGGGATAAACTGTCAAGCCGCAGCTCGTCAGCAGAGAAGATTCCGGAAGAGCTCAAGATACCTTCAGAGGAAGAAATGCTAGCGGAGGAGGTGAAAATAACAGAAATACAGGAGATTATACCTGTGGACAGCTCAGTGAGCGACGTGAAGTGAGGGAATGAGGGACCAAACTTTATTCTCATGGACACCATCAACAAGGCCACCTATTATACTTTTTGCGTTGCCGCAGTCATCAACTGCAAAAAGTTGAGCAAACTGGGCAGAGCTGAGCTCCTGCATCCAGGCACCTTGAGCCAGATATAGTTAAATCAGTGTAAAACTATACCAATAACCTACTATAATACAGTAAATGTTTTTTTTTTTTGGAAATGTCTTCCCAGAGATGTTACCCTATCTTATATACTGTAGCTGAGCAGCCAAAGAGCCAACAGCCAAATAACTAAACTGGAATATAGTCAAAAATGCTACATAGACAGTGTTCACTTATGCTGTGTCTCAAATCGTGCTCGATAAAGTACTTACTTGCGTAGTGTGTTACTTTAGAGAAGGCAGCATCGTCTGAAATCGCACAATGACGTTGAGCACGTAATGGACATGACGAACGCAAACTTTGATTGTATAAAGACCAAACACCAGAAATGTCATGTTAAATTTGTCGTTGTTACATTAGCTAGCTAACACCAGTAGCTAGCATTTTTGTAAATTGTACAGAATCATTATACAGTTTGCTAAATCAATCCTATAATACAAACAGCTATAGATTTACGATATTATCAAAGTTAATCCAGAAGAATTTTGTACACGTGTGTACGTGTATAACTTACATTTGTATGGTCCAGTGGGAACCGCCAAAAATACCCTCCATAGCCATTTTAAATTGTTTTAAATGGATGTGGCCCCTCCCCTTCCGGTACGTAGTCAAAAAAGTGACCGTTGAGTGCGTGAAGTGTCCATCGTTTTGGTTACTTTGAGTGCACTGCATTTTGGCATACTTGTCAGTTTACGCTCACTATGTACTCAAAATATTACGTGTAAGTACACAACTATGCAATTTGGGACACAGCTCCAGTCAGACAGTTCTCTCTGACAGTCTTGACAAGGCAATAAACCAAATAAATTGGGTTTGCACTTTACCAGAGATAATCTTTGTAAAATAGATGTTTTTTCTCTACATTTTCTGTTTTGGTATATTGTGACACAGAAGGTTTGTGATTAAATGTTTTACTTAATTGTGCTTTTTGTATATAATTACTAGGAGTCCAAATGTAAGCAGTAATGTTGCCTTAACACTAGTAATGCTGTAATCATCTCTTCTCACCAGCAGGACTTTAAAGGAATGTGTGTGTGTGTGTGTGTGTGTGTGTGTGTGTGTGTGTGTGTGTGTGTAATAAAAAGGGAACTTATACAGTATTTGAATGCAATAAAGTCTATTTTCATTATCTTCCTGCCTGGCTATATCAACAGAAAACAGGATTGTGCCAAATATTTTTTACCCCACCTTGTATAGTTTTTGTGTGTAAAATATTGTAAATGTTTTATTAATAAAAATATTCTCTTCATCACAAGTCTGTATTAGTCACTTAAAGTACCACACCTTTTACATTCTGTATTTTGGTGCTAATGTCACAATTCACCTACCCTGGTCTTTTTAAAGGTTAAAGGTAAAGTCAGTGATTGAAAGGTAATACACTTTTGAATATCTTGTGAATAAGTTGTGAATATCTTCTCACAGTCCACTAGCCTATTTTGTGTGTGCACTGAACAAATCTGGTGTTTATACACACCCCAGGCTCTGTAATTGAGAAAACAAACAATGTGGTGCAGACCGCACCACAAAAAACTATCCCAGCCTTGGCAATGTGTGTCCAATTTGGTAGGTGAAGCTTCTGAAAGCTCACCCTATGGCCATGATTCATATAGCATTGTTTTATCTCTCGAGTTATCTCTTTTGTGTGTGGCACTTATAGTTCCACACCACTAAATGAACAAGGAACTATGACCTTTACATTTTTAGACTAAGAGAAAATGTAGTAAAATTTAAATGTTATTTTACTGAATTTGCAGGCCTTCTGCTATGTGCATATACTGTACATAATTTTGAGGCCATAGACATTTAGATTTCTATCAAACTGGACAGTTCTTCAAAAATATTTTTCAGATTTAATATTTTATTTTGGCCAGGTTGTTCTAAAAGCGTTTACATTTTCTTATTGGCTAAACCTCTCTTTTAGTATATTCACCTCTTGTAACACCTCTACTTATTGTAACACTGGTACTTCGTATTTTGTCCATAAATGTCTCAATACAGTATTATTTTTAGAAGCACAATCAGCACGATCTAATTCATAAAACTGTGCTGCATAGAATTCACATAAAAATGTTGTGTTCGAACGAAAAACGTGTGCACAAAACCTGCCGGGTTATAAAACAATGCGCAGGCACATCCCACGCCGGTTTTACTTCATAAATCACAATCTACTCGAAATTTAGCTCACATTTTGTCCCACCCAATTAACGCCCACAACTGCCCATAAATGGTCAATGGAACGCCCCTAATTAATATTAATCAATGGCTGCAAATGCAATGAAGAAAATCGCAACAGAAACCCTCAGAGCAAATCATTGCACCCAGTGTGAAACTCAAGTTCTTGTAAGGGAGGTTGATGGACGAAAAATATATTGTTAGGTGGACACATTGTGGGAATTACAAATGCCAAGTAGCGTGGTGTAGTGTTTGACTCCCAGCCGGAAGGTTGTGGGTTCGAGCCCCAGAGTTGCTGGACTACCTGCAAGCATCCTTCGGCTAACCCCAATTGCTCCCAGTGGTTACGTGCTACTTGCACGGCTTGCACCGTCATCGGTGTACGAATGTGTTTGTGAATGTCCAGCTACTGACAAAATGTACTACATGTAAGTCGCTTTGGATAAAAGCGTCTGCCAAATGCCGTAAATGTAAGGAGCACATCTTCTCTGGATATTCATTCTTGCATTTATTTAAAAAAAATCCTATTAATTTCAAAGCATTTCTCGAGATTCATCCTTCTGCTAATCGCAGTTTCTCATTTCTCCCATTTTTGTGCATACGCATGGGTTAAAGTCGAAGTGTGCGTGGAGGACCGCAGATTCTCACATCAAGATTATTTTTTTATAAATCCCAAACGTTGC
This sequence comes from Aphredoderus sayanus, assembly GCA_027564795.1. Classification (NCBI taxonomy): domain Eukaryota; kingdom Metazoa; phylum Chordata; class Actinopteri; order Percopsiformes; family Aphredoderidae; genus Aphredoderus; species Aphredoderus sayanus. Next base: position 12,998 of record JAODUG010005361.1, read on the forward strand.
GTAGAATCTGCGTACAGATTATTTTGTCCTTATGCAACGTTTATAAATGAGACACAAGAGGTGATTCATTGTAGAATAATTTTTTTTGTAAAGCACACTGTAGGACTAAGACCCTTCAGTAGATACATCACAGTTTTGTTGTAAGGCCTATTTATTGTGGTCATTCTAGTAAAACTGAGAGTTGAACCAATAATGGACATTGTACTGTAACTGGCATCAGGTTAAACATTCAAGTCTCATTCATTTTACTTCATTTGTAAAGCCCATGTCCAGTTAAATGTGAATTGCCCCCACCCACCCTCTTCTGAGCCTGGAATTAATGGAGTCAAAGGAGCTTTGTGTGTGTGTGTGTGTGTGTGTGTGTGTGTGTGTGTGTGTGTGTGTGTGTGCGTGTGTGCGTGTGTGCGTGTGTGTGTGTGTGTGTGTGTGTGTGTGTGTGTGTGTGTGTGTGTGTGTGTGTGTGTGTGTGTGTGTGTGTGCGCGTGTGTGTTTGTGGTGCAGACCAGAGTTTATACCAGGAGACTGTAATGACAGATGTGCAGTGTTTATAGGCTACTGTGTCTGGTAGACTTGGGGACTTTAAATAGGCTACTAAAATCTAAATCTCATTGTGTATCAGAGACTGATGCACACTTTCTGTCCTTATTCTTCTCCATACATTTTGCTAATGTTCTTTTCTTACCACCAACTCTCTCCTCTCCCTCCCAAAGCTTTTGTTAATTTTCCATCTCTCTAATCCCCAGTTCTCCTTTTTGCTGTGGCTGTCTTTTGGTTGGCTGGTGTATTATTGGAATCTCTGGCCCTCCTCAGGGGCAAACATCCTGTGTACATATTTAACTTCTGCTCGCTTTTTGTTTTATAGGCCTCACTAAGGCAGCTGCCAAATGGTTACCAAATGTACCACTGCGTGCCAAAAAGGGCCAAAAGCAAAGTAAGACAGTTGAAATGTCCCTTTATGGCCAACATAATTATATTATACCTACTAAACAATCTGGTTATTTACCTTATGTGGAAAGAAGTCTACCATATATTCAACTTTATACTGTAGGTTTCTGTGCCTTGGTCTAAGTGTAAATACCATATTGCCCTCTAGTGGTATATCATAATATATACATACACCAAGCACACTGACGTTTACTGTAGTGTTTAATTTGATTACTATACTACTTATTAACTTTATAATAACTTTAAAGATTTTATGCATTATTCTCTTTGGTCATTCTTTATATTTTATGCTATTTAAATAAAAACTAAATTAAGTTATGATAATCATAATTAATCATAACAATATACATTTTAAACTATTACCTGGGTTAGTAAATGTACACTTGATTGTTACAGATGATCAATCTCACAGAAAATTGATAATCATGATATTACAAAGCATACATACACAAAAGGTTCTGTATTTTGATAAATATAACTGTTATACAGTCAATAAGGGGGCAAATTACTGTATGATAACAAAACTGAAACTTATCAACCACATCTTATAAAGAATGTATAATAATATATGTATGTCACTACATTTCTAAAACATTAATTTGGTAAATGGACAAGAGATATAAAACAAACTTCCAAAATGTGTTTTAAATATGTGAAACTTCATAACAATGTAATATACCAATATTAGACACCATAGTGTCTTGCTAAATTACACATATCGAGGCATTTTTTGTATATAAAAAACAGACATTAAGTAAAATACAGTTCTAATCCCTCTGCTATATCAAAACATACAGATTAATTTCTGTCTTTTCCTCTGGCTTTCCACAGTGCCCAGTGTACCCTCCCCAGTAGGGGGAGCCAGAAGGTCCACAGCGAAAGGTGGAATGATATATTTTCAGCATTGTTTGATTTTGTACAGGACCTTGACGCACAAAATGACAGAATGCATTATATTTTTTACTTTCTGGTAATTTAGTCTGGAGTGATTTACAGGTAGATGATATTTTAATACAAGCATGGACTGTCTGCTCTAACGGAGACCTGAATACCTTCTCTTTTCACCACACTGGGAAAGAGCTTTACAACATATTGTATATTCATGCATTCAGAACTCCCTCCCAGAAAGCAATATGAAGAAAATAGATTATAAAGTATTAAAAACAATGACATACAGCATTCACACTGAAAACATTCCAGTGCAACTCCTCTGGTCCAGTTTCAAAGAAGCATATCAGCCCTAAAGAAGACATGTTATGTCTTCAATATAACTCAATCTTTTGTATACTTTGTATTCTTGTCAAATCTCTGCAGCTATAACAACCACATTTCCCATCGTAATAAAGTGTTATCTTATATTTTATCATCACTTTGCATTTTTTCAGGCGTTTACAATTACAAGCTAAATGGTTGACTGCAGAGCGGGAAGATAATTTTTACTGGTTAATCTATGAAGATGCCTTGCAGCAAATGTCACAAATCCATTCCCAGGCGGTGTATCTCGTCCAGCACAAAGTCCATGTCCTCCCTAGTGACTTGAGGGCTGATGACAATCATTCTGAAAAAGTTGGCCTTGTCCCAGTGGGGCTGGTAGGATATCATCATGCTTCCCTTCTTTATCATTCGCTCTTTCACCTTTGGCGCCACCTGGTAGGAGGTAAGGTGAATAGATGTTTTCAACTTCCTGTAATTTACAATTGGTGTAAACAGTAAGTAAAATGTACGTTGGCACTATTGGTGCCGTCTACAGCAGCTGTTACATACAGTGTGGACTTTTTGCCAGAATTCAATACTCTCTGCCATTTTCCTCAGACTTGGTGGAATATACCAAAAGCAGATGTTTGCATATTCAGGCTGCAGATGACAAGATTTGGCATAAAATTACATTATTGATTACATCCTGTAAATGTACAAGTAAACATTGTCGTGGCATCCATAACAGTATAGAAAATATATGTACAGTAGTATACAACAAATATTAAAAACATTGTTTTTACTTAACTCCATCAAGAGATGAAACCCATCCCGTCTCTTGATCTCTTCTGCAAGATACCTATAGACAGTGAGGGAGGGATCTAGCTTCAGGTAGGAGAGGATGAGGAGACACCTACTGCTACATGGTGCACCACACTGAAGTGAGTCACGAGCTCATCTTAATGTGGGCAGCAAATCATGGCA
>JAODUG010005361.1:16220-29341 GCA_027564795.1 Aphredoderus sayanus
AGACACCTACTGCTACATGGTGCACCACACTGAAGTGAGTCACGAGCTCATCTTAATGTGGGCAGCAAATCATGGCATTGATGTGCGTAATAATATAAACCATTCACTAACGCGACTAGAGGGCAATCTCTGTGTCCCCCACTGCAAGATCATAGTATATCAAGTATCAAGTATATAGGGGCGTAAAAGGTCAGGGAGTGTCCATCTAAAGGGCAGGGAAAATACTGTAACAACGCTGTCATGACCTGAACACTAGAGACTAGAGAGGCATGCCATGATTTTGCCAAGTAGGACATGTTCCTAGAGCAACATCCCACATGCATTCCTGGACCAACATTGCCATTAACCAATCACCTAACCAATCAGCCTTTTGTCATTAATATAACATCTTTAGAGTCTAGTATCTACCTAGAGCTGTATAGCTACCTACTTGTGGCTGTATATGTGCTACTGCATGGCTAGCAAAAACTAGGTATTCTATGCTAACAAGTGAGCTTGCCATTAAGAATATTGTTCACTAACAGTAACCCTCCTGTTGTCCTTTTTATATCGTATTGTCGCACCAGATGGTGCCACCTGATTGTGTATATCTCTTTATTGTCAGTGCTGTGCTGTATTTATTTATTAATTACATTATAGTTTTTTTGTGCCTTTTAACCCTCCTCGGGTTTTAATCTGCCACAGAGAGCTAGTGCATTGGGGGTTAAAGGGCAAATATGATATAAGAGCCCTAATATACTGATGATGTCCTAACTGGTAAAATCATGTTGTACCCAGAGACAGAAATAGTTTTAAGTCTTCCTGAGCATTAGGCTGTGGTTTGATAAGCAGTCCAGGAGCTCCATCCACCAGTCTGACCTGGCCATGCCAATGGCTCTGTCCACCCTGCGTTCCAGCTCCTTGGTTCCCAGGGCCTTCCACATCAGCCAGAACTTGAAAGCATCCGCTTTGCGGCTGCACTGAATGGATTTGTCCCCCGTGTCGTAGCTGGCGTCATAGAACTTGTCCTTCTGGAAGAGGTATGAGGCATGGGCAGAATGGCAGCGCTGCAGAAGACCCTGGCAGAACAGAAGATAAAGCAATATCTTAAGTACTGTAGTTAAAAACAATTAAACATCATAACAGTACAGTAACAGTAACAGTAGCCTGTACAGTATACTGTGTGCTGTATACTGTATGGTGAAATACACCGTCATATCTAAATATTTGCTTTGTAATAGTTTACATTCTGAAGAAGAAGAAGTTTTCTGTATGTGAATATTGCTGTTGCTACTGTATATATCCTAAGAAGAACATTGAATTACCTGATATACTGTATACTAACATTTACAAGATTATTTATATTCTGCTTCTGGCATATCACTCTCTAAGCAGTTTCTGGTTGAATGACCTGCATCAACACCCACTCAGTCTGGTAATATGACACCGCCCGCCGGGTGTCTGAGGTGCCATTCACATGTGGCTACCCGTGGCATTAGGCATGTGTGGGTGGCGGCCATGTGTTAGACGCAGTGGGATCAGAGGAGAAACTCTCACCGTTCGGTCCCTGACCATGAAGGCACAACACTGCAGTCCTGCCATCAGCATCTTATGAGGGTTCCAAGCCACAGAGTTGGCCCTTATTAAATGCACATTTCACAGTCACAAAGGGGATCTCACAGTCACTACATTATGTTAACACACCATATCGGAACATGTATTGTATTGCGTCAGTGGCCGCCCTCACCTTTGGATGCCATTAAACAGGTGTTTATGCTTCCCTGAGATCAGAGCAGCACCTCCCCAGCATGCCTGAGGAAATACAAATAGCTGGAAGTGACTTACAATGACAGTGAGAAACGAATGAATGAATGAACAAATGAATAGATAAACTAGAAAACCATATACAGTTTACCCCATATCACTTTTTATCACTTTAGACAGTCACCTTATTCTTTTTTGTTTGTTCTATTTTTCTTTTAAATTATTTCATAGGCTTATTGTATTGTATATTTCTCATATCAAGAGTGCATTACAACCGAGCATTCAGAAATGTAATCATTCATTAGTGGACCCTACCAGTTATGGATACAGATAGGGCACTGAATAAGAATACATGACTGTCCAGAACCTGCAGTGTAAAGGCTTGACATTTATTGTCAACTTCAATATTTGTTTAGGGGGCGTAAACATCTTTTCAAAGTGGATGCCCTCCAGCCAAACAGGTTTGACGTAAGATTGTTAAGAGACCGTTTTCTCTTCTGCTCCTCACCACTCATCTACCCCACGGCCTGGAAGAGTGCAGACCAAACCCTCGCAGGTCAGGATCCACATTCTTCCAGGTCCCTCCATGTCACCAGATCCAGGCCATCCTCCTCCCTCCATGTCACCAGATCCAGGCCACCTTTGCCCCTCCATATTTCCAGATCCTCCACCTACCCCTCTCCCTCACCTACCCCACTTTGAATGTACTAAAATAGAGCAACTGGTAAATGCTGGCACAACACTGCAGTGGCATTAAGAACAGGTGGGTGGTGGCCATGTGAGAGACGCAGTGGGATGAGACACTCATCCTCCAATCAGTCCTAGCTAGCCCACAACTTCAAACAGTCCCAAGGCCTCTGACGACCACCACACAAGCCGCCTCACCCACCCAGTCATAGCATCACCTCTAGGCCCTGCAAGAGGTCACCCCACCACCACCTCCTACTTCCCCATATGGATAACAAGACCTTTGAGAGAAAGTGTGTACGTTAACAGCCAATTTAACTTCATTTGATTTTGTGTTAATTTATGATGATGTTTAATTGTTACATTGTTTTACAACGTAATATATCAATATATCATATGTGAAATTATAAGAATTGTTCCAATCGTTTAGGCACTTAATGTGTATGCAAATTACTTATATAAGCTTTAATGGCAATAGGTAACTTGTAGTGCGCTTGCGCACATTATAAGAAGCTTCAAGGTCACTGAGGCATTGATTCTGTATGAAGAACTGCGGAACGTTACAGCTTTTACTTGATATAGTGGCAATTTCGTTAGCAAATCTTCTAATGTCACTTATGTTGAACTTGAGCTTTGGTCTTACCCGCATGATGCGAAGCTGCTATAATTTAAGTCAAATGTTTTATTTAGTTATTTACCAGGAAAGGATTTTTACCAGTGACGCCTGTTATAAACATATTTACAAGTTTACCAAGTGGTTGAGTGGATCTGTGAGTAACTTGCTACACACTAAGGCATGATGTATATCTTCAACACATTCAAGCACGTAAGAACAAAGCTCCAGTTCAACATACTGAAAGTGGCATTAGAAGTTTTTGCTAATGAAATTGCCACTACAAAGTGGATGATGCCTCTACTGCCATTGCATGGTATTTGAACATCAGCGCTGATATCAAGACCACTGAGTAGCAAAAGTAACTAAGGTCCTGATGGCTCCAGCTGTAGATATGGTACCCAGAAATGTTCTCATAATCAGCAGGACCCAAGCGCAAAATATTCTGGCTTGTTATCCCAAGTAGGTATGTCAGTGCCTGGAACCTTCCCCATTCCTGTTATGACTAGCTGTAAAGTCAACAAAGTAAATTTCACTCACCCTGCAAACTTATCAAATTTGGTAACTCTTCCCTGTCAACCACAATCAGCCTTGGGAAAACATAACATCAACATCCAAAACTTTATGGATGTTAGTATTGTAGATCTGGAAAAATAGGTGGAGCAAGGCCATAGCCATAGAGTCACATTCTATAGTATTTAAATTTTTTATATAAAATATTGGAGGGGACATTTTGAGCTCAACGTAACAGCATATATTATGATTACGGCCTTGAGGTCCTCCACCTCAAGGCCGGTCAAGGCCGGTCACTGATTTTTAAACAATGTAGTTCAGGACAAACAGATTTAATTTGGTCATTTTCCATCTTTTGAAAATCTTTTTGTCATGTTTAAATGTTTCCCTGGAATTCTGCTACCAACATTTTCTTAAAACTTCTTTGATACACAGAACTATTGTCTGTGACTAATTCCACTGACCTTGACCGGCAAGTTACTATAACTGGTGATTTCAATATTGATGTCCTTAATGACAATGGTGCTAAAGAACTATTTGCTATTTGCGATACATTGAAAAGGCACACCCATAAACAAGGACACATTTTGGATTTATCACAATATAGTCTCATTATTTCTGTGATTGAACCTTTCATTTCTATAAACTCAAATAATGTTAACAAATGGCATATAAATAAAAATACTAGTCCACTCTTTAAAAATCTCTATGGTACAGTACCACCAACATTGTGAATGGTATTATCTGTCTGGTATGTCTTTGAACTGATTCCCTTCCCTACACAGTGGTTCACCCCGTGGTGTGACAGCTAAGCCCATGCCTACGTGCTATTGCACTCACATCCACATGCAGCCACAGGCCATGTTGCTCACAGACGTCTGCGATCTCCTCTATGGGGTCGAATGCCCCCAGCACGGTGGTCCCTGCCGTGGCATTGACAAAGAAGGGCACAGCTCCCTAACAGGCAAGAGAGGTAGAATTACACAAATACACACAAGCAGACACACACTGTTGAGTGCAGTTGAGTTACTGTAACATACAGTAATATAATGAATATAAATACCTCGGTTTTAGCCCTGTTAATTTGCCTGTCCAGCTCTGCAGGTATCATCTTTCCCCTGAAACACAAGTATTTGTATTAATCAACTTAAAAATCAGTTGGTAAATTAATTCTGTGTCAACAAATGAGAGAATTAGCAAGCAAGATGGTTCTTTTGAGAACCAATGGAGATATTTAGAGGAGAATGTTTAAGGGTTAGGGTTAGAGGTGCTAGAGGAAACCGATATATAGTGTTTGCCATATGAACTTTTTCAAGGTAGTGACCAGCATGTATTCTGCAGGTGTGCACTGTACTGTACCTCTTGTCTGACGGTACCACATAAACATTCTTAGTGCCAATTCCCAGGAATGCTGCTGCTTTGACAACAGAATAATGGCACTGAAATAAAGGATAATGAAAAGCACATACATGTAACCCATGCTCAGTTTGTAACCAAATCACACTTGTGGTAAAACGTTGTTTTGGTTCAAATATGCGAAAACTACCTGCTTGAAAAGTCGCTGGCACTCCCGCCTACAAGTCCCATAAAGTATATTCACTACTCTTCACCTCATAGTCTCATAATATTCTCTGCTCCTTCCCTTACAGATCACAATGACTAATGTTGTTTTCTACTCCTTCACCTACATCTCTCATAGGTACCTTTGTGAACACTTTTAAACATCAACAGAGGAGAAATGTATAGTAGAGGAGGTTTACTCAAATATGAGTACAAGTATAACCTTACCTCCTGTGATGTAAACATGACAAGGCGTGGCATGGCTGATAGGCCCAACTCCTTCACATCAGGAAAGTAGCAGTACCTGGCCACATTCACGGCATACATATTGGACATTGAGCCACCTGCAGGGCAACAGCACAAAGAACAACTAAGGCAAAGGCCTATTTCCTGGTCCTAAAACAACATGGCTAGCAAGCAGTGGTCCTCTGTACTCTTACTTGAATACTGCATTACTATGGTCTCAAAAATCACCATTGAGATCCATTGTAACTCTTAACCTTACAACAGGTCTTGCCATACCAACCATACAACTCATTTCAGGTCCAGTACCTGGGTTAAACAGGCCGTCTCCTCCATCCACCCAGCCAATAATCTCCATCATCTTCTTAAGCACCGCATCCTCAACCAGGGTGAAGACCGGCGCTACCTCGTACGTGTACCTGATGATGTTATCGTATTAAATATAACGCTGAATATTTGCAGGATAGCCAACTGCCTTTTTCCTAAAGGATTGCCACAAGTGTAAATAAGATGCATTAACTTACAGGCTGGGTTTCATGGCCTCTGTGATGAAGCACCCAATCAGGGAATAGTGATCCATTCCTGCGTAAAGCTGGTTAAAGAAACGAGGATGACCTGCACATATAACACATAAACTATTATATTTAATCTGCTCTGTGTTATGCATAATTTAGTACTGCAAAAAATGCAGAAATGCATGAGTTGATTGGAAATGTTAGGACCCTCCATAACAGTGTGTACTGTATAAACAAACAGGTTCATGTAAATTATGTGGATATGCTTATAATTTATGTATGACAGTTTGTTATACTGACATCCCTTAAATGGTTAACTGTACTGTACTGTAGATAGAAGCAGCTTGGTTGGCATGAATGATTCAAACCCCAATGTAAAACTATTTACCAGTGCCTCATCTATTTTGGACCCATATGAATTGATACTGGAGATCAGAGGTGTTCTTGGCCATTTGGCCTAGTGAGGATCTATTCTAGGCCCAGTGGACGGCGGTTAGACAAAGTAGATACAGTAGTTAACTTGTGAAGCTGAATCTGAACTTTATTGCTGTTAACTTTTGTTGTCTATGTATTTTTGCAAGGGACATTTTTTACAGGCTTCTCAACCTGAGCTGAGACAGAATAGGAGAATCTGGCTGCTTGTATCTATTACTCACTCCCTCACATACAGTAGTATACATATGGCTCAAGTGTGTGCTAATGCATGCGTATTTTGTCCAATCATGCTTTCAGTTAGAATACTGTACTTGTAAAAACAATGGCACAACTTATTAGAAATTGAGTTGACCTCTGATTTGATTGGTGATTGGAGGCTAAAAGTGAATACTGTCAAAGTACAGTAGTAATAACTGAAGTTGTTGTATAATAAAGACGTATCTTACAATAAATTCTGTACATGGCTTGAGTCCTACCGGTTTTGACGCTGTATCTGATAGCATCTCTGCAGCGCTGCAGGATCTTTGAGTGAGCCTCGCCCCCATCCCTAGGCTCCAGGTCCAACAACTTCCTCAATTGCTCTGGGGAACACCACTCACACACCTGGCCAATATGTACATGAGGTAATTCAACAGCACAATCACAGATGTGAGAATTGATCCAGTAGTAATACAGTAGAAATTAGAAACCAATATAACAATAAAAATTACATAATTCTGTAATAACTTGTAATTCTGTAATAACATATAATTACGTAATTATGCAGCGCCCTGGCAGTTTGGAAGTAAAAAAAAACAAAAAAAAAAACATTATAATGTATTTAAGAAACTATTGATGAATATACATAAGAGCATGTGTCACCTTTTCTCTGACATCTGTGGCTCTTTTCACCGCATCCTCTACGATTACAGTCAGGGCTTGGTGAAAAAAGCTCTCTGCTGCATGCAGTTCAGCTGCATTCACATTCAGGTCGAGTCCTTCTATAATGACCGGTGAACCTTTAGCTTTATTCCCAGGATCCCCCACAGTACTCTGGCTGTCACTGATACCCTGCCCTACAGAGGAGGTCATTGCTACAGGTTTCATTTCACATTTGGCAGGCATGCACTTCACCTCAATGAACCCAAAACACATGCACAAAGAAATGCAATATTACACTTTCTACTGTAGTAGCCTATGGCTACTGCAAATCTATATGTAGTGTTGTCTTTATTGGAATATTTTGTGCAATTTAACAGTACGTTATGTTGCACTTAAGATATCATTATATATTTTCTTCTATATGCATTCAAGCAATTTGCTTGACATTGCAGGTTTATTTTGTAGTAGGCCTAAGTGACTTTGAACCAATTTGCCTAGGTTATATAAACTGAAGGCTACAGTATTGTACTTTCTCTTTGTTATATAATGTTGATCTAAAATTCAATTGTTAAATGTATTAATGTTTTCATATTTGTGGGAAGATTCAGTAGCCTCGAGCTGGCCCCGCATCTATCAAATGCATAAATCACTTTGACTGATGGTGTAATATTTCACCGCAGTAAGTGTTAGTTAAAAAATGTAGGGCTACGTCCAATACCTTTAAAAACTGTTTACCGTTGTTAAAACACTGTTTCCATGTGTATTTCAATTAAATATTATCACTATTTACACTGTTTATGCATACTCCCATTACCTGGAAAATGTAGGCTACTGTAGCTGTGTTTTCCAAAAGCCATTTAAAAAGTTTTTACAGATAGGCACTGTGGTCATTCCATGTGATTATTCAGTCTACACTAAATAGCTATAAGCCTACATGCATTTTCACTTGATATAAATACATTTTCATATTACCTTTATGTTCATCAATCGTTGGTGCCATTTCGTAGGTTTTGCGTGGCAGTAGTTTGTCAACCCAGTCTGTCAGAAGTGTTCACAAACAGCTTCTACTGAATACGTTAAATATAGCCTACTGCACGCATTTGTTTAACGGAATGACGTAATTGGTTGAGTCCTTTGACGCGTCCCTTTTTACGTTTACATTAGTTAAAAGCTGCTACTGTACCTGAGACACGAGATTCGTCAAATGTTGGTTTTCCTCGGTTTCCTCGTCAACTCATGGCCTAAGAAAGTGTTGTGCATTATATTAATATAAAACTTGGATATTTGGATATATGTTTTTGCTCGGATTAATTGTATTATTAGTGGATTGACGTTATTCATTTGACCAGTTTGCCATTGATCGTCTGAATTACACCTTGTTTATAGTAGCATACGGAGAATCGTTTTACACATAGATGCCTATAAGCTGTACGTAGAAACAATACACTTTAAAAATGGGAGAAGTTCATGTAAAACATATTTTGCCCAATGTAAAAACTTTTAAGCAATCTTAATCTTATCAGTATCAAAAATAGACAGGCCCACAGTACGTCCAGGACGCTGCTTGTTCGGCAGGTTGTAGGGATTGAAAATTCTACAATTTTACATAATATGAACTAGTTTGTTATAATTCACACACATTTCTAATATAGAGAGAATTTTCCTAATGGTGTCTTACTTTCCGGAACAGTAGATGGCGGTAATGCTACACAAATATGATAGCTAGGGCAACGTGGTTATGAAGAAGAAATCTCCATCTGCAAACATGGCGACTACCCGTGTAGTGTCACGACTCTTGTTCTCCAAAGCAAAGGCAGTGAGTTTACAATTATTTAACCGGTTGTGACAGAGAAGACCATGTGCGCCTGAACTCATAATCAATTACTATCAGGAAACATGCTTACATGTGTGGCTATGATGTATTTCATCACCTGAAGGAATGTGTAATGTCACACTGTTGTGTTATGTGCTGTGTTACTGTATCGAAGTACTGTAACAATACGCCATTATTAGAATACGTGTATTTTCTCGTCCATGGCAATGCTTAACGGGTTGTGTTTATACAGGGAGTGGTTAGTACTTTCATTGTTTAGTTCCACTTCGACGATTAAAAACGTCTAACATTAGCGTATGAGTGATACTAGCATGGGATGACCTTCGCAGTGATCTTTACAGAGAAATGCAAAAATATATCGCAAGTCCTTGTTTGAAACCTATTTTCTTCAATTAACAATCAAACGTTAATTGAAGTGCAAGATAATTTAAAACAATAACAGTAAGCTAATAAAAGATCTTGATATTTAACTCAATGCAACTTCTCCAGGTGCCTGCTGTTGCCGTTAAGGCTTCAAGGGATTTCCACTTCTCCATCTATGGCAAAAAGAGCAATGCCAAAGTGTCAGATAGTGTAAGTTGGCTATGCAATTTATTGACAAGTATTCAACAGCAACTATATGCCATGCCACAATTAGGCCTACTTGTGGCAGAAGGCTGTACCCATTCATACTGGTTTATGTCTGTCTTTACATTATCAGCATGCTACATAGACAGCATATTATCAGTCGTCAGTATCATAAAGTAAGGTCCACTCACTACTATTGTTCCTACCGGTAATGTTTGTTTAGATCTCCACACAGTATCCAATAGTGGACCATGAGTTTGATGCTGTGGTGGTGGGAGCCGGTGGGGCTGGACTGAGAGCAGCATTTGGTCTTTCAGAGGCAGGCTTCAACACAGCTTGTGTGACCAAGCTCTTTCCCACAAGGTCTCACACCGTTGCTGCGCAGGTGAGGATTTAAAGATGTAATGATGCCAGATTTAGCAGGATTATATTAATTTAATAATTTTGAAAATAAACAGATTTTTATATGCTAATGTGTTTATTGTACCTCCATGATGTTATAGGACCCTTATAACACATTCTGCGGTTTTTACTCTGCTCACCTTTTTTGTTTTGAAATGTGAAGAAGAGTTAACACAATAAGGCAATAATAAAAAAAAATGTCAGTAAAATGCCTTTTTCTTAGAATAAATTGCTCTCATTCAAAAGAGAACTGCAGCACGAATCATTGAATTATGATGTCAACTTGTGCTACAATCCCAAAACATTTCCCCATGTATTCCAGTTTTGTGTATTGTTTGTTGTTGTTGCATTGTGTTCTTAGGGTGGAATCAATGCAGCTCTGGGGAACATGGAGGGTGATGATTGGAGATGGCATTTCTATGACACGGTGAAGGGATCTGATTGGCTGGGAGACCAGGATGCTATTCATTATATGACAGAACAGGCGCCTGCAGCTGTAGTGGAGGTACATGACACATGCATGCCTGAGAGGGTGTGTTGGGTCTTTTTTGATGTTTTTATTGTAGTTGACTTGTCTTTGTTGCATCCTAGCTGGAGAACTTTGGCATGCCATTTAGCCGTACTGACGATGGGAAGATCTACCAGAGGGCATTTGGAGGCCAGAGTCTGAAGTTTGGGAAGGGGGGACAGGCCCATCGCTGCTGCTGTGTGGCAGATAGGACTGGACATTCCCTACTGCACACACTTTATGGGCGGGTAATAGCCCACACCCACCCACACACAGGACACCTAATGTAGTTGTATTGTGTTCTATTAACGCCCCCTCCTTCACTCCCGTGTACATACAGCTATGTATGTAGCTTTTGTCACAGAACAAATATGTAAAAGTCATTGATTTAGACGGCCCCTGACACCAAATATAGTTTGAGAACATTGGACGTTAACCTTACGTATTCCTCCTTTTGCTGTACAGTCGCTACGTTATGACACCAGCTATTTTGTGGAGTACTTTGCTCTGGACCTGCTGATGGAGAATGGGGAATGTAAGGGAGTGATTGCCCTCTGCATGGAGGACGGATCTATCCACCGCTTCAGAGCCAAGAACACTGTCATTGCTACCGGGTAGGTGATCATCAAACTTGAACACAGCGTTTATCATGGCACATAATGAGCATAAATAAGTCGTTGGACATTATTTTCAGAGTTCACTGAGGATGCTTTATGCTTTCAATAGGTTCTATTTGAGTTAACCATATTTCTTTTTATTAACTTATATCCATTATTTGTTTGATGTAAGAAAATTTTTTCTTTCTTCCCCATGCATGTTTTACAGTATGAAATTAAAGTCCTTCCTGTAATAATTAATCAAATCTTTGTTGTTGCCAGGGGATACGGTCGTACCTTTTTCAGCTGTACATCTGCCCACACTAGTACAGGAGATGGTAATGCCATGGTGACCAGAGCTGGTCTCCCCTGCCAGGATCTGGAGTTTGTCCAGTTTCACCCCACTGGTGAGGAAGCAATACGTTTATTAATAATGCAAGAATAACATGGCCTTAGTTCTAAAGTGCTAAACTCTCTGATTGCAACACTTGCATGGCTGTAGGTATCTATGGAGCAGGCTGCCTCATCACAGAGGGCTGCCGAGGGGAGGGTGGGATCCTCATCAACAGCGAGGGGGAGCGCTTCATGGAGCGCTACGCGCCCAACGCCAAAGACCTGGCCTCCAGGGATGTAGTGTCCCGCTCCATGACCATAGAGATAAGGGAGGGCAGGTAGCGACAAACTGACTAACTTTGTACCAATTAATTTGGCTAATTGAATGGGCAGAATGTTTGTTTTCTTTTGAACAGAATGTTGACATTGATGATTCAATGTAATTAGATATGTTTCTGTAAAGCAGAGGTAGACTTACAATTTTTAAATATCTAATATGCATATACTTCCTGTTTTGTTATTATCTTGGCCAATGTGTGCGATAATACATTTATTTTGCTATATAATCATTTGAATTTGAACAGCTGAACGTCTGAATATTTTCCCCCAAAATCCCTGCCAGAGGTGTTGGTCCAGAGAAGGACCACGTTTATCTCCAGCTGCACCACTTGCCTCCTCAACAGCTGGCCAACAGGCTGCCTGGCATATCAGAGACGGCCATGATCTTTGCTGGGGTGGACGTCACTAAAGAGCCCATCCCTGTCCTGCCTACCGTCCACTACAACATGGGGGGAATCCCCACAAACTTCAAGGGACAGGTACAGAGGACTTGCACACTGAAAAGACCTGGAGACTTTATCTCAACTCAAAGAAATCAGGACTTGAGACTTAACGTGACTGCTGAAAACCTTTCGACTGGGACTGCCCTGAAATATTTAAAAGAAGCTGGCACTTTGCAATCTACACAGAACATCTGTGAAATGTTTTGTAGCTACAATTACGAATGTTTATAATTGATGATAATCTAGTTATTTCACATTTATACAGTATCTGTCAGGATCAAAGCATCCCTAAAGTTGAACTCTCTACTAACTCGCAGTTACCACAAGGTGTCGACTAACTGCTATGATGCATTGCGTACATGTACTAATTGTTTACTAATAAATAGTCCACCACCACTCCCAGGTGATCACTCACACCGACGGACAGGACAAGGTGGTGCCAGGCCTGTATGCCTGTGGCGAGTCGGGTTGTGCCAGTGTTCATGGTGCCAACCGACTGGGTGCCAACTCTCTCCTGGACCTGGTGGTTTTTGGCAGAGCATGTGCACTCACCATTGCCAAAGAGAACACACCTGGTGAGAACTTTGTCAGTTAAGACAATATGATTATTTGGCAGCTATTTCTCACATAGTGTATGTGGGGGGAGCAAGTACTGACTGAAAGTTTTCACTGCATTGGAGGTGTTTTTATTTTTTCAAGCTTTGTTTATATCTACTGTAGCACTTGCATTTTTAGATGTAATGCACATTTTACAACTAAATAGGACAGTACCGTATAACACTTGCATTTTATAATACTTCATAATAATGTGGAAGGACACATGTACTCCTTCTACATTATAAGGCATTGATCTATTAACCCTCGTAATGTCCTCTGGGTCAAAATGACCCAAATCACTAGCTCTTTGTGGCAGATAGAAGGCGCTAAAC
>JAODUG010005362.1:0-10038 GCA_027564795.1 Aphredoderus sayanus
CTTGGTGTGCTTAAAGAGTTTTGCCACTCTCTTTACATCAATGCCAAATGATGGAGAGGCTATGGTATTTTGTCTTAGCTATGGTATTTTGTCTTAACCAAGTGGCTGGGATGGTGTATAGGAACATCTGTGCCACGTATGGGTTACAAGTGCCCAAGTCCCAATGAAAGACACCGCCAAAGGTGGTTGAGAACAGCAGAGCTAAGATCCTGTGGGATTTCAAGTGCCAGACTGACAAGCAACTGCTGGCTAACCAACCAGACATAGTGGTGGTTGACAAGAAGCAGAAGCAAAAGGGGCAGTTGTGATAGATGTGACAATCCCAGCTGGAGCAGGAGCACTAGGTATTGTGACACCTAAACTGTGAGAGACGTTCCAGAAGATTCCAGGAACAACATCTGTGGTCTCTGTCCAGAAGAGTGCTAAGATACTGCGCAGAACCCTCAAACTCCCAGGCCTCGGGTAGAGGACCTGAGCTTGAGGAAGACGTACACACCATTCCCTCTATAAACATATATATTAGTATTTAGTGTAAAATATATTTCAAACACTGACCTTGAGACACAAAACATGACCTACATGCTTTATTGTAGACGTGTATTTACCTAGATCATAAACACTGCAGACAATTACACAGCTGATGTAATGCTTTGCTTCTCTGGTTTCAGAGCACCAGAAGATGTGTTACACAGCTTTGGTCCTCACCATGATATTCTCAATGGGTGAACAGGTGCCATATCATCACTATGGTATGTACAATATCTCAAATGTTAGGCCCAGTTTCCTCATAAAGTAGTGTTTTCACACATCCTCACACCAACACAATGTGGTATCACTGCTTTTCTGTTTTCTCAGAACACTTGAATGCTGACTTTGTTCGGTTCCTTCTGACTGTGGTGGAGGAAGGCCTTGCGTCTGACCCTACAGAACAACTACCTGACCTTTTCCTCAACCTGATACTGGCCTTCAACCTGCACCACACTGGTTGGAATAACATTACTATAGTGGATTAGATGTATCAAACGAGTTTTATTCTTATGATGTATGTGTGTCATTTTTGTTCCCTAGTCCCCACTGCCAACGTAATTATGCAAGAACTGATTAAAAAGAATGTCAAGATCTTGTCAGAAAAAGTACTGCTGCTTCTGAACAGAGGAGGTAAGACGTGTTTGGTTTTGACACATTACTATGGCAATACTCTGTGAATTATGAAATATTTGTTTGACATCAAAACACCAATTGTCTACTCCTCTCCAGATGACCCCGTATGTGTCTTCAAACACAGCCCACCAGCCCCACATTCAGTACTTAAGTTTCTGCAGGATGTGTTCGCCAGCCAAGAGTCTGCTGACATCTTCTACCGCACTGACATGATGGTGATGATTGACATCGCCGTTAGACAAATATCGGACCTCTCGCCTGGAGATAAGGTTTTACCCAGAATTGCGTTATTCTTATATTGCAATATCTGTTATGTCACCCTCTTAAACTATAGAGAAGTCTTTGATGAAACTGTTACTTAAAGGGGGAGTCAGCCATTGTAACCTAATATACTTTTTGTCAAATTTAGCAGCCCTGGCTCTATATGGAGAACACAAACTTAGTGGTGCAGACCGCACCACACAACACTGTCCTAGCCTTGGCAATGTGTTTCCAATGTAGAGGGTGGAGCTTCTGACGGAACACCCTATGGTATTGACGGGAGAGTTGTTTTGATCGAGTTAAAATATCAACAATGTTTCTCCGGAATGACTGACTCCATCTTTAAGGTACACTTTACAATAAAGTTCCCCTTTTAAAGATATTTTTGTAATTTGTCATTTTATTTCTCCTCTCTTGCAATCATCACGTGCAGTTAAGGATGGAGTATCTCTCCCTCATGCACTCCATCATGCGCTCGACAGACTACATAGAACACCGGCACAGACTGTCTGACCTGCAGGCGGTGCTGCAGAGGATTCTCAGGGAGGAAGAGGAAGGTGGGGAGGATGAAGGCAGCACCACAGCCAAACAGATGGATAAGCTAATAGTACAGGAGATCTACAGGGAGTTCCCACATATCAGGGAGAACTAGGCCCAACAGTGTCAGTATTATACCCACACATACATGTGTATCTTGAAGCAGTCAGGCGGTTATACAGTATTGGTACTCCAATCAAGAATAGATATGAAATTCAACCTGGTTTCTAATTTGTAGAGGATGAATACGATTTGGTTTGGGATTTACTGGATTTACGGTAGTTTAATTATATATAGCCTCACACCTAAGAGGAAGAATGTGAACATTTTAACAAACTTAATATATTTGCATGTATTGTATTCTTAAATGGATTTATGCACCACTTCCTCTTATTATTTACAGACAGTGATATAAAACAAACTAATACATTAAGAATATCACGTTACGATTCGCTTAGTAATATAACCAAGTACTAAGCTGAATATCTCATTATTTATTAGAAAGTGCAATGCTTCTACATAATGACTTTGCCTCTAGCTAGGTTTTGAGTAGGCCTCACTGCTAATGATCAGTCAGGTTACATATGATTTCCTAAAATCTTAATAATAATGTATTGTTTACAGAATTATATCTACTGCATATGCTGACTTGACATTGAAACTAGCATGCAGACAAAAAGGCATTGTAACTCTTTAATTGAAGAATTAACAAATAAAGATATGGCTGAAGAGAGACATCAACAGTATTCCATCATATTAGAAAATATAAACATTTATTACCATTTAGTAATAAATGGTAATAAATCATGGTAAATGGTATCATGGTAAATGGTAATTTATCATGGTAATCCAATCATAAGGACGGACCGGTTCTAAATGCCCAATAAAACAGGTTTATTAGTAGTATGTTTTTCAAAGAAGAATAATGCATTGTTATTTTATTCAAAGCCCTTAATTATTGAGATGTTAACAGCAAACATGCTCCATTAGTTCGGAAATTAGTGATTTGGTAGTCCTCTTGAGAACCTTGCAAAATGCTTTAATGGGCATTCATCTCCTCTCCATAGATCTGATATTTTAAAGGCAAGTTACCACTGTACATATATATTTTTTTCATCTTTCAACTAAAAATGCACACAAACAGCCCCATGCAATGGTGGATTAGTGTGGTCTGTAAGTGTTTAACCATTGACAATTATGAGCCTGTACTGTTTTTGTTTACAGGAGTTAGAAATAGTAAAGTGTTTTTGTCTCATGGTTGTGATTATCTACAAAATGTACCTTTTCCTTTGAGCCACTGTGTCATAATAAAACTAATACATTTCTATTTTCCAAATTTAAAATATTGGAAAAATTCGATATGATGTCAGAAACTGTATTTTCTTAATGTTTAAAATAATAAAACAAGAATTATTAATGAGTTTGTATGTTTTTTATTTAAGAATTTAACCAACTGCAACGTGAATACGTTTATTAGAAATGTTTAATGACACATAATGTCTTGCTGGTCAAGTAGGCCAAAATAATATTAAAATACACATCCAAAGATAAAGAGGCATTTCAATGGATAGGAGCAAAATAAAAATACATCATTATACTTAAGGGTCCTGGTCCTGTCCTTTCATAATTTGACACCTATAACGTGTTATATATTATTTATATTTATTTATATTTTGATATTTATTTAATTACATATATATATATAATCTTACATTTTGTGTGTATTTTGGTATTTGGTGTGTATTTGGTATTTCTACCATGGGTGGATAATAAAGTATTCACCAGAATTCCCGGACATTAAAAAGAGATGCACTCGATCGGTAAATTGTTACTGTCAAATAGGTCCGTGTAAATATTTGGGTGAAAGGTCTTTAGAGCTCTGGCTACTTGACATTACAGAAGAGATATCTCAGAAAATAGACTTCCACCAGCGGACTGATCAGGTTGGTTTTTGTGCTTTATATTAGTGAAAACGGTGCATAGTAGGATCACTCAGAAATGGTTTTTATTCAGCTTTTGCGTTTGCATTGTGTTATGCAGAAACCATGTCAAAACAGCAGGCAATAAGTCCAGGGAAGAACTTCTTCGCTGGGGGGTTCGGAGGTGTTTGTCTTGTCTTCGCTGGGCATCCACTGGATACTATCAAAGTAACCCACCTTGTTGTTTCCCACAAATACATTATTTAGAAAAGGGAACTGATGGAACACAAATAGTTTCACTCTCAACTGCAACCACTGAACTGAAGAGGAGATGTGTGATATTGTCGATATGCCTACAGTGTAGGCATAGTATAAAACATACTGTACGAAACAAATATATCCTGTATATTGAGTGCACAATGTACATTGTAAGCCTGTATTGCCTGGAGTGAGTATTAGGTTAGTGTGTACATTATCACTGGAGCCCTTTGACCCATACATGTGACATGAGCTGTTTTAATGTATGACTCAGTGTTTGCTATAAGCCAACTACAATATATTCGTACCTGGATGTTAGTTGGAACTGGAATAGTAATTCCATAGAATCTGAATTATTTTAATATTTTTTACACAATATATTTACATAAGAGGGGCAGCTGTAGTTTGGCTAATTATTATGCTACTACTAGAACTTAATATACCAGGTAACAAGATCCGATAATATAATGGTTATAAACCATAGACTGCATTGTATAAAGGTATATATTGTATATTTCTTTCCAGGTGCGATTGCAGACACAGCCAAAACCTAAACCTGGAGAGACGCCTTTATTTACTGGAACCATTGATTGTTTCAAAAAGACTCTTGCAAAAGAGGTGGGCATTTTTCTTTGTGTATTCTGATTAAAAATAGACATCCTTACCTCATTTAATGCTTTCATTTGCAGGGTTTTAAGGGCCTGTATAAAGGCATGGCAGCCCCCATTATTGGGGTCACGCCCATGTTTGCAGTGTGCTTCTTCGGCTTTGGTCTTGGGAAGAAATTGCAACAGAAAACGTCAGATGATATTCTTACGTAGGTGATTGTTTAATTACAGGTTTCCAATGCAAGGTTCCAACTGGTCATAGAATTTTTGAAATATCATGGAATTTAAAAAGAAGTATGAACAAGACATAGAAAGTCTGATAATGTTATCATTGTTATTGGGTTCCTCCTACAGATACCCACAGCTCTTTGCTGCAGGAATGCTGTCTGGTGTGTTTACCACAGCTATCATGGCTCCAGGCGAGCGCATAAAATGCCTCCTACAGGTCAGAGGTTCATTGACATGCTGTTTTTACACCCAACTTACACCCCTCGATTTTACATTTGACCATTTAGCACTTTTTTTTTTAAAGTATATTTGTCAACTGTAACAGCCACAGATTAGTCATTGTAAGTAAAAGCAGACCACTGGAACACCAGAGGTAGTGTTACTGTTACAGTTCTCTACCCTCCCCTTATAACCTGCAACATGTTCATGGACAGTTAAAAAAAAAACAAAAAAAAAAACACATGGCTTGTGCAGAAATGTGGGGTGGGGGGCTATAACACAATGGAAGAATGCACCTTTCAATATAAAAGACCTTGTGGGTGAGATTAAGGGTTTAGTATGATATCCTGTAAATGTAAGAAATGGCATTTTTCAGTTATGTAATGTGTTGAACATGTCTATTTGTACAGATTCAAGCAGCGTCTGGGGATGTAAAATATGCAGGGCCCATGGATTGTGTCAAACAGCTATACAGACAAAGTGGAATCAGAGGAATCTACAAAGGAACTGCTTTGACTCTAATGAGAGGTACTGGTTTCCTGTGTATATACTCATTATACTAGATGTTAAAGTTCCATTTTACTAAGATAACGTTTTGTAATGCAGATGTTCCGGCA
This sequence comes from Aphredoderus sayanus, assembly GCA_027564795.1. Lineage (NCBI taxonomy): Eukaryota > Metazoa > Chordata > Actinopteri > Percopsiformes > Aphredoderidae > Aphredoderus > Aphredoderus sayanus. Next base: position 5,809 of record JAODUG010005362.1, read on the forward strand.
AGTGGGATGTACTTCATGTCTTATGAATGGTTGAAGACCCTTCTCACACCAGAAGGAAAGAGGTGAATGTTTGGTTTTCTGCATTTCAGATTGTTTAGCTATTCCAGCAATCTACTACAGTATGTTTGAAATATCTAAATATGTCTGTTGATGATTAATTTTTGTTACACAGCCAAAATGAACTAAGTGTTCCAAGTATTCTCTTTGCTGGAGGAATGGCAGGAATCTTTAACTGGGCTGTCGCAATTCCACCTGATGTTCTTAAGTCTCGCTTCCAAACAGGTATGTTATTAGGTTCTGTAATTCAATGGGGCTAATATAATCATTGAAGATAACATCAACATGTTTACTGCCATAATACATTATGTAGGATGTATTGTTTGTATTGTTTGTTTGTTTGTTTGTTTGTTTGTTTGTTTGTGTTATGTTTTGAATGTAACTGATTTGGAATTGGTTTCCCCACAGCTGCTGAGGGCAAATATCCAAATGGTTTCCGGGATGTTCTTCGGGAGCTGATCAGGGAGGAGGGTGTGGCCTCGCTTTATAAAGGCTTCTCTGCTGTAATGCTTCGAGCTTTTCCAGCAAATGCAGTGAGTGTCTACCTTCTATGTTAATTTTGAGTGAGGTTTATCATATATACAAATGTAAATGTAAAATGTCCATCACTAAGTGCTCTAGAGACAAATATAAAAAAAGTCATAGATTAGCAACAAATATTACAATGCAGCTGTTAACTGTTTATACATATACACCGCGTTCCAAATTATTATGCAAATTCTATTTTACACTGATTTTTCCTCAGTAGTCAATGCAAATGACAGTATAATTTTCAAGTCATCAACCGTTAACTTTTGCAGTTGCAAAACATTTTCTAGGTTGTAAAGAACTAAAAAAAAATTTTTTTGAACTTGCAGCATTAGGTCGTAATTACTGAAATCAAAAGCTATTTCAATCAAACACATCTTAACAGGGCAAGTTACATGATAACAGAGTTTCTCTCCTTTTATGCCCATAGCAGCCAATGACACAGAGGTATTCTTTGCAACATGAGATGGTGCATTGTTGCATGAAGATTGTGCATTTTCACACCTTCAGGGACCCTATAGGGGCTTACCAGCCCTCTCCCAATGATTCTGGTCCAAAACATGACTCCTCTACCTCCTTGCTGACGTGACAGCCTTATTTGGACATGGTGGCCATCAACCAACTCCATCCACCTGGACCATTCAGGGTTGCACAGCACTCTTCAGTAAACAAGACTGACTGAAAATTAGTCTTCATGTATTTCTGGGCCCACTGCAACCATTTCTGCTTGTGAGCATTGGTTAGGGGTGGCCAAATAGTAGGTTTATGCACAACTGCAAGCCTCTGGAGTATCCTACACCTGGAGGTTGGTGGGACTCCTTAGGCACCAGCAGCTTCAAATACCTGTTTGCTGCTTTATAATGGCAGTTTAACAGCTGCTCTCTTAATCCGATGAATTTGTCTGACAGTAACCTTCCTGCCTTTATCTGCACAAACCCGTTTGTGCTCTGAATCAGCCACACGGTTATGTTTTTGTGAAATATCTAGTGTTTTCATACCTTGTCCAACATTTCCGCAGCAGAAAGCCTTTTTCTTTCCCATATTGCTTGAAACCCGTGGCCTGCTTAATAATGTGGAACATCCTTCTTAACCCTTGTGATGTCCTCAGGGTAAAAATGACCCAAATCACTAGCTCTTTGTGGCAGATAGAAGGCGCTAAACCTAATTCTACAGCTTATACACACATATAATGTGCACTGCTGGCACAACAAGGTGTGTGTTTGAAACCCGAGGACAACAGCAGGGTTAAAAGGCATAAAAAAACAACACAGATACATAAATAAATAATAAATAAAAAAATACACACAGCAATGAAAATTAAAAGAACCATACAATCATACACAATCAGATGGCGCCGCCTGGTGGTTCAAGACTATATTTTTAAGGCATCACGAGGGTTAAGTTGTTTTCCTTTAATTGGGCTCACTTGGACCCAGAGACGCAATACCATCCATGAGTTTGACTGAAAAACTAAATATTTAATGTTTATGACACTAAATTCCAATTTGCATTATACTTTGGAACGCAATATTAGTGTATTCATATATTGTCTATGTCTATAATTTATAGTTTTTAAAGTATGTTTCATATCATTATAATACAGTTTTGTTTGTATTTGTTTCTTTTTCTTTTAGGCTTGTTTTCTTGGATTTGAAGTCGCTATGAAGTTCCTGAACTGGCTAGCACCTAGCCTGTGATAAGAGAGTAAAAACATTGTATCCTTAAATCAGAGGCATAACATTAAAGACAGTGGAGTGCCCATGCCCTGCAGTACCCCTCTCTCACACACACGCTGCTATACAAAGAGCTCATTAGAGACTTGTTGCATTGTTATGGTTCATTCAGACTGGTGTAGCAGTTCATTTCTCACCACAGACACTGATAATACTTGACAGCCTCCTACACACTGCTGCGCACACATGAGATAGCTTTCTCCTTGTTAACTTTAACTTGTTAGCTTTTATTTTGTTTTACAAAAGGAGAGAACTGCACGTGCCTTAACTTTATCTGTGAGCACATGTGCATATCAGGGAATTGGTGTATTATCTTGTGCTGTGGGCATCTAGTATGTCAATAATAAATCCCTTTTTAAGTTATCAGCTCCCTGTTTGATCACATTCCACAAAAGTGATCCAAAAAATAACCAATAATGTATGATTGTTAAATATAACATTGTAGTCTGATTGTTTAATTATGTATGTAAATGCCATCATGTTTAATAAATAATTGTTTTATGAAAATAAGATTCTATTTTTTTTTTTAAAACATGCATTACTTATGCTGCATTTTATGCAATCCAATGAATGAGTTGAGTTTTTACAACTTAACTGTTGGCAAATCATTAAGTCACATGATAAGCCAAATGTGTTGACCTGTCAGATAATATTCCAGGCATTGTGTAAGACCGCATTTTATTTAGTTTGATTTCAAAAGTCCTGATCAATAGTTTCCAATAGGCTGCTCTAAATAATGAGATCAATAGTCTCCTGCGGGGTGGGTTGATGGCATGAATAAAGAGTCATGCTGAAACCACACAACATACAGTATGTGTGAATAGTGTATTATAGCATGATTTAACTATTCTCAATAAATATTTTTCATATTTAAGTTTAGCTGTTCCAGATAAACTGTAAAAATTATGTTACAGCTCTCTCTGCCTTTATAGCAATGAGTAGTGTTCAGATACCGTTTGGTTTAAAAGAATTGCTGCAAGGATATACTTTGGAGGTACTACGCCACAGACCTCCTGACATGGTTGAATTTGCAGTGCAGTATTTCACACATATTCGCAATAGCCTTAAAAACTTAAATGCAAAAAAACATACGGTGAAATCAGCACAGAAAGTGCTAACATTTGGCACCAGTTCAAATGAATCCAAGGAAGAGGAGGAAAACATTGCCTGTGAGTATGACTTTAAAATAGTATCTTGACTAAAATGATAAAAGCATTATTTAAGGTATATCTGTCTGTATATCTGCATATTCTTTGATGTGAGAAATCTAGTCACATACTGAATGTGTTATTTAATGTGTTTAGCAACACATATTGTATTGTCTTAAATGTATGTATAAAGATCTCTTTCTTTATTATGTCGCTGCAGCGTCAACAAATAAATTCAATCGCAGAGTTTCAGGTCAGTAAATGGAACAGGATAATTATGTGTGTGTATATACATATTTATAAATTTTCCACTGCATCACCTAAATTCCACTTCTATTCTAGAATATTATACAGTATATTTTGAACAGAAAAAATATAATCTATATTTGTATATATACTTTGTCAGTCTTGTTTCTGCTACTTTAAAGGTACACTTGATTGATATAGTGCTGCCGAAGCATAACTTTCAGCCCTGCCTGTTTTAATGTAGGGCCCTGCACACAATAATGTGCAGTGGGGTGGGCTGGAGGGGGGAGGAGTTTTGTGGGAGATGCATGCAGTGTTGCACATTTTTCATAACAGGTTTTTATCACACTGCTTGTAACCACAAGGATAATTTGAGACATAAATCAAGGAGTGTATCTTTAACACTGCCCCCTTTTGAAAAGTCCCTTAACCCTTGTGATTTCCTCAGGGTCAAAATGACCCAAATCACTAGCTCTTTGTGGCAGATAGAAGGCGCTAAACCTAATTCTACAGCTTAC
>JAODUG010005364.1:0-10037 GCA_027564795.1 Aphredoderus sayanus
CAGAGTCTTCCCCCACCCCTTGACCCAACTCACCACCAGATGGTGATCAGTTGACAGCTCCGCCCCTCTCTTCACCTGAGTGTCCAGAACATGCGGCCTCAGATCATATGATACAATTACAAAATCGATCATAGTCCTTCCGCCACCAAGGTCCACCTTGGTGATTTATCCATTTCCAAAACACCTTTCTGTTTTTGTTGTTTATCTATCTTTAAGTTTGCTTGCGGCCCATCCCTGAGGCCAGTCTGACAGAGACAGACGGTAGAGGAGGCATCTGCTGGCTCTCTGGGCAAATGGATATTCCACACATTAGCCTACTGTTTCTTCACTATCCATTAGCGACAGGTGCTTTTGTAATTGAATTAAAGCAAAAGCACTGTTCCAAGTTGAATAGTGGTTGCTAAAGAGGTATGTGCTCAGTTGAAACTGATATGTTCTATCCCATTTTAAAACTACTGTACCATTCCAATCGTTTGGATTACTGTACAACTATCGGCCTGTGGTTGGCAACAGGTAGCCCATTGCTTTATTGTAGCTACGTGGGGGGGATCACTGATGCAAAGGAATATTTCCTAGAGTAAAAGCATAAAGTATCAAATAATACCTTTCTGGTTGTGGTGCGTAACAAAGCAGCTAGTCCTTCTCAAAAATACAATTATACACATTTATTCACAATATGGATAGGGAAAATATAATTATGTTGTGACCCACCATCTCATGGCTTTGAAACTAAATTGACCGCAGGTCAATCCTACTTGACAAACATGTTACAGGCTCCATTCCGTTAGGGGGTTTGTTAACTGGAATAAGAAAAGTATTGTGTGCTACAGGTATTGGGCTCTGTAATCATTTGCAATAATAAAATATCACTTCTGATGGTTGAATAATAACAATTCATTATATTACTAAAGTAAAAACAACTAGTACAACTATTAACTGAAGAGCAGCTGCTATAAAATGGTGGTTGTTCCTTAGTCAGTGGGGTTTACGGGTCACAACATACCACAACCAAAAAGTTTATTTAATCCCAAACATTACTGAATTAATTTACATACAATTTACATATACTCAAGTTCAATATTGTTTTAAGATGTCATAAATTAGCAAATCCATCGAGTTCAACCACAGGAAAATGTGAATCCCACAGGAAAAAATAAATGTGTGCGTACAATGACACATGAGAGCAATACACAAGTGCTGAATAGAAATGAAGCTCAGAAAACTGGAGTCAGGGGAAAATGGTTAGCAAGTCACAGAGGAAATGAGATGATATAACATAAAGCGCTACATGATATAAAACAGTTAGTTCCCAGAGGGGGAATTGCACCGCTATTTCCTTGTCACTCCACACCTGTCGAATATCAGAAAATGTTACGGGAATGTCTTCTATTGTGTAACATTTTAATAGTGTATTGAAATGGAGGGGGAAAAAACATGAAATGTAATTATGACTGAACATGTATCTAACTGAGCAAATGAATAAATGACAGATACCACATGAATGTCATAATCATGTACACCTGTACCAATTCTCACCTTTATATCACTCCAGTGAACAGCAGTGGCACACTGTGCTGAGGAATTAAACATCCCTGAGGACCATAGATGTCAACCGCACAGAGCCAAGATGGAGTAACCCTTTGTTCTTTACAAAACACTACACTTCATTGAATTCTTGAGCTCTGGATACCCTTACAGGACATTAAACAAGGGCAAAAACAGATTGGAAAAAAAGAAGTATAAAACCTCTCACCTTGGAGGAATTCCAACCATCTTAACAAAACAATTTGCCACATGGTTTAGAGATACTTGTCAAGCCATTCTCAAGGTTAAACTGTAAAGACCATTTGTAGAGATAACAGGCTAATTAGACTTCTTCTCAGGTTAACGGTCGGTGCCTCGAGACTAGACCTTCAACCACAGTGATGATTTGTAGAAATAGGTGCTGTCGTCAAGAGATGACCGATTTGCACAGCAAAATAATTTTAAAGTCAAATTGGTACAGCTAGAAGTAAACATTTTCAAAGCAATTCAATTGCCATCTATTATATAATGCAGAAAAGCTATATTTGTGTACTACTGTATAAAAAAAAACTACAAATACTATATAATCTGCAGTGGGGGTGAAAAAGCTAAATGAATTAAAGATGAATATTTTATTTATTACTGGTTTAATTAGTGACCTTCTCAAACCACTTAATCTTGAATTATTTTAATAGAAAAATACATGATACCATCTGACAAAGGGAAACATTTACTGTGTGATGGAGCAAGAAACATCAAGACTAAACTAAATCACTAATTTACTAGTTTGAGGAACATGGAAGATACTTGAAAGTGTTTTATTAAAGTGTAATATTGGTGACATTCACAATATTAGCATCTAAAAGATCAAATACATTTCTTTGAAGTAACAGTGTGTAGTGGTCCGACACTTACTTAAAAAAAACAATCTTGTTAAGGGGAACCTCTATATTAATTGGCTCAGTATTGGTCGATTAAGTTTTCAATTATACCGTGCCATTCAGTGTAAACAGATTTTCTTTATGCACAGCAAGTAAAATAACATCATTGGCATTTAATATCACCTTGGTCCTGCAATATGCGGAGCTATTATTATACGGATAAAAGTCAATTCACTCAGTTGATTTGTAGGCCATTGTTCTCTCAGACAACTTGATTAACGTGATTAATTAGGCAGCTGCTGACTATGAGGAACGCCAATAACTAAAGTGTTTTAAAGTGCATGTACAGAAATATTGGCCATTTTATCGCAATCTGACCCAGATATGGCTATATTATGTATTATTTTAAGATTTATTTATTTATATAATACAGGTATATTTTTGTTTCATCCTAATGTATGTTTTAATGTAGGCCTACAGTATTTAGTAAAGGTTTATAAAAAATCTAATTGTTTTTCACGAAATTTACAAAATGTATATGCCATATTGTGCGTGATATTTTTTGCATGGTCTTGCCTGTTTATTTAAGTCATGAAACAGAAACGGTACAAACCATTGATCATTGTAAAAAAACACAATCTTGTCAAGTGGTCCCTACAAGCTATTTGCATCCCTGTTTATTAACCCTTGTGATGTACTTAGAAATCTCGTATTTGGCCACGCGGCGGCGCCATCTGATTGTGTATGATTTGGGTGTTGTTCAATTGGCATTGCTGTGTGTATTTTATTTTATTTTATTAATTATATGTATTTGTGTTGTTTTTGTGTGCCTTTTAACCCTCCTGTTGTCCTCGGGTTTCAAACACACACCTTGTTGTGTCAGCAGTGCACATCATATCTGTGTGTAAGCTGTAGAATTAGGTTTTGCGCCTTCTATCTGCCACAAAGAGCTAGTGATAAGGGGCATTTTGACCCACAGGACATGACGAGGGTTAAGCAATTTGTGGTCTGCTGACAAATATCCATTATAACATGCCAAGATGAATTACAGATTAATTAATTAATTAATATTCACTCTCTACCTGATTATATTCTAGTGGTAACTAGGCCAACCTGTTTAAATTATGGATTAGGTTTGGGAATGCTATTGAGATGGGTTTTTTTCTTTTGACAAAGTGTGAGATTAAACTCCCATTAATCTGAAATGTCCAGTCTTATCAATCAGTATCAATATCAGTCTTATCAGGCCTATATAGGCCTTTCCATATAATATGCATACAGGTGTTTGTGTGTGTTGCAGGACAGAACAATATGAGTGGTAGGGTACAAGAAAAGAGAAAATGACACAGATTACTGTAAAATCAAGTGTAGCTCCATTTCCCGATGACCACTTAACCTGGCTTCTCACCTTGGACACAATATTTACACCCACATTCATCACCAAATTGTAGACTAATGTTGAGGCATTTGGCACCCCTTTTGTAGAAAATAAATAAAATTGGATAGAAAATAACTATGCATAGACAAATGTAAGCTCTGGTTTTGAGCTGGATATAGTACGGTATTCACAATTGTAGTACTGGAAAACTGTATATTGTAGAAGATGGAGAAAGTTGCCTGAAAAAAGCAGGGTCCTCATTCAGTTTTGTGTGCGTGCATAAACCAAAACCATAATTTCTACACCTTCCCCAGAGTGTCAGTGTGAGATTTGCAATGATTTTAAGTTTCAAATTCGTATTTGCATATTAATGTTGGCATTCTTAGTTTGAGTGTGTCTGAAATAGTTAAGTATGTTGTATAATAACTGTGTATTTGCACCATTACATTGAACATAAGTCGCTTTGTTGTAAAAGTTAAATTTATATTAACATATTTTTTGATCATTAAAACAGACAAACCTTAGGTCAGAAAAAAAACAACAGCAAATTACACAAAGGAAAAACTTCAACATCTGCATCGCTGAATCGTTGGACTCTTAATCCTCCATGTTGCTGTTGAACAATTCCACCAACTCCAGGGAAATACGAAGAGTTCCTCTTTCTTTCGTAAATGTAACCTTTTCAAACTCTCTATCTTGTAATGCCAGAGATGGCACAATCTGGTTGTGTTTGAAAAAACAAACAAATACATAAAGAAATAAATACAGAGAGCATTGACAATAAAATCAAATGGTGCCATCTTTTGTCAAAGCGTTTGAAACCCGAGGACAACAGGAGGTAGCTTTGTGAGACCATCCTCATCTGGTGAGCTTCAATTTAAGTTTGCCGCGAGAATCAGTCTGGAAAGGCTAGGGATCATTGCGACTGTAGTCCGTGTAGCATCTGAACTTTCAAATCAGCGTTGTCGTTATAGCTACGGGCGTGGTTTAGGTGTAACAACAGAAAGCAACTTGGAAACTTGAAAATAACAATTGAGGATCCAAAAAAGCTTAATGTAGCTATATCGTCAGTTTTATCTCAACTGAAGACAATATCTTCTGAAGGCATTTTAGACGGAAAAGATGTTTTCGCTCTACTCCCAACTCGTTTCAGCAAAAGTTAAATTTTCTACGACGTCATATGGTTTGTTGGTCAGAGTGGTTACGGTGACAGACAAATCGTTTATCCAATCAACTGACAAGATGTTTATGAAAGAAACTCCCCAGTTGTGAACAACAATCCATCTGGCATGTCAGGTAAAACAGGAGGGTTAAAAGGCACAAAAAACGAATAAATACATAATGAAATAGTTACAAACAGCACTGACAATAAAAAGAACCATACAATCATACACAATCAGACGGCGCCATCATCTGGCAAACCATTTGAAACTCGAGGACAACAGAAAGGTTTCTGTAAATGAGGCTTCACTTGCACTTCACAGTACTTGAGAATGTGTCTGATTCATCAAGTCAAACTACTTACAGGTGTGCATAAATCAAGTGTACTAACAACTGATAAATACCACTTTTAAAATTGAGAGCCCAGGACTCCTAGTAAATCAATCAAAACATTTATGTCACCCTTCCTAGCTCATAATGATCATTCATACAACTACTGTCTCTCTAAGGGCTAATATAAATGTCCTCACACATTGAAAAAAATGCCCCCCCCCCCCCTTACACACAGCTTGATTCAATAGGTAGAATATTCAATAGGCAACAGACTGGGAGGCAGATTTCCCCAGGGGAATTCCTTGCAGTTCATTTCCCTTATGCCTGGTTAAACATGATGCATTCAACCTGTCACATGTACTAGTCCCTGTGGAACCAATGGGTCATGAAGCCATACCTATACAGGGGTAGCCAATATTTATATAGCTTGCATGCATGAGTACCAAAGAGCCACAAGGGACCAGTGTTTTTCTGTTCAAAGCTGCACTGGATAGAGTAAGAAAAACATCACACAAACAAAACAGCTTATTGTCTAGCTTTTTTTGTTACTAGAATGTCTTGCTTGTTTTTACAGCAATAAATGCAGAAAGAGTTTTTTCAAGGGATTTTCTTAGAGTTGTACAGTGTGAAGGAATCCCATAGGGCATGTCAATTAAAATGTACCAAACTAAGCTTATTGGGAGGATTTAAATAGTTATTGTGTAAGGAGAAGTGTCAATCAAGACCACACGCAAGTGTGACGTATTCAGCAAAACCATGAAATTGAAGTACAGTATTTATCAGAAAGCCTAAAAATCAGTCAGCTAAAAATTATTCAAATTTGGACAGTGCAAATAAATGTAACCCAATATTGTTATGTATTGTCACCAAAGGTGGCCTTGATGGTCACTTTAAAAGTCTGTTTAAAAATGTAAGACTGAAAAACTGTGTTAAAATACATATTATCTGTGAAACAAAACCTAACACATGAAAGACAGCATAATGTAGTTTTCATAAAATAACTTAATGCTGTATTACATAACAAACATTGCTCTTCAGTGTGTGCAGAATAACTTGTGGTTGAATCAGTACACTCTAACACTACAGTTGTTTGCAGAGTTCTCCCTTAATTGCCAGTTACTGTATTCATCCATTTACATTAACTTAATAGAAATATATACATAACTTTGTAGTACAGTAAGACGCTGATACCATAGTTTATTTATTATTATGGTAAACCGACCTATATGCTATTAATAGCATTTGATTTACCAGTGTATATACCTCAGAATATATAGTCATGTCTGGCCACAAGAGTATTATAAGCACTGCCATAGCCTAATGTCCCGTAGCCTTTTGGGCTTTTACATTATCGAATCACCTGTTATCTGCTTCAACTGTATGCGTTTTAATCTAAACTGGAGTAGGCCTACACTATAGTCCTTTTCATTTAGATTCTTGGCTTCTTACAGTTTAATCTTGGGATGGTCAGATGGTAAAATGTTTAACTGAAAATATTATTATTGCACAACCATGTACAATTTAAATGATTTTAAATAGTAAGTTATATATTTAATATATTTATTAATGTCAGTCATCTGATGACAGTAAACTAACGTTCCCTTAGCCTGCCAGCATGATGTGTGTGTTTAACCCTCGTGATGTCCTCTGGGTCAAAATTACCCAAATCACTAGCTCTTTGTGGCAGATAGAATGCGCTAATTCTAATTCTACAGCTTACACAGACATACAGTAGGATGTGCACTGCTGACACAACAAGATGCGACTTTGAAACCCGAGGACAACAGTAGGGTTAAAAGACACACAAAAAAACAACATAAATACATAAAGAAATAATTAATAAATAAATAAATACACCCAGCAATGCCAATTGAAAAAGACACAAATCATACACAATCAGATGGCGCCACCGTGTGGCCAATACGAGATTTCTGAGTACATTACGAGGGTTAAGACATCAGTAAAAAGCAAGGGCAGGTCAATATGCAACCTCGAATTAGGCTTTAAATTGGCCTATAACTATTTTAAATAAATACAATAATAATACAAATCTTGAAAGATTATTATTTAATTTTATTTGCTTTTTTGCACACACAAAAAAAACAGCAACAACTTAAACACGTGCATTGCAGCCAAATTGTCAGCGTATATGGGCGACAGATGGAGAGGTTGGTCAGCTCCTACGTTTTCTTAATATATTCTAAATGATAACTGGACTGAAGAAAAATATAATTTATACATAGTGGTTTTAGACAGAGCATGCCTACAATTAGAAACTACTCAAATTATTACAGGATCAGATTCAAGTGTGACATGGGCCATATCGCAGAATTCACTTGTACACAGTTAAATCAGTTTGCAGGTTTTGCCCACTACAGTCACATGTAAATATTTTGTCTGAAACTGATTATTTTCTTCCTGAGAGACCAAGGGAGAGGTGGCCTAGGCCATTACGTTGACCCTAATCCCTGAGCCATAGACACAGCTGTACAACAAACAATAGATTAGAACAGATTTTGGTTGCCGTAATCTGATCCATCTGAATCAAAATCTTCACAGCCCATAACCTCCAAATAGAATGGAGCGGGGCTTGTATTAGCACTTTGGAATGTATTGCACAGGAAAGCCTGAATATTTCTAGAAGGTGCAAAGATTGAAACCCATTTATTAATAATGTGTAAATAATTATTCAATAATTTTCAAGGTGGGCCATGTAGGATGTGATTTGCTTTATACATTCTACCAACAAATTTAGACATATTTCTCTTTGGCTGTTTTATTTTTTGGTTTCATAAATATATTGAAGAAAACAAGGACTTAAAGCCAAATGATGACAGGGTACAATATTGACTTTTTTGTCTTATTCTCTGAAATCTGAGATCCAAATTGATCTAGACTGAGTCAAAACTGTCCCTCGCTCTCACGTTTCCCTTAGGAACTTCTGCCTAACACCTCACTTCACATCTAAAGAGGACAGTCATCGCTCCACCACACCACAAGCCTACACCACATTACCACTTTCCACACACCAGACACCAGACTAAGAAAAGAGACTCACTGCCCAGACCCTCTGGTGCCTCTACGGGGTGAAAGAATTAGGGAACAAAGCAGAAAAAAAAATGTATGGAGATTACTGATGAAAGGTGGGCAGGGCGGGGAAGGCAGAACCTTTCTGGTAAAACACACTAATTCCAACTAGAATAAAATCCAGAAAAGTTATGCCCGAGAAGATAAGGAGCAAGAGATATTACATTTGAAAGTAGGAATAATGAGTTTTCCCTTTTTACAACTACAGTATTAAAAATTCTTTAATTTTGAAGGGTCTACATATTGAGGCAGTGTTTTTGCTTTGCCGCTACAACAATCCTAATCATTGCGTGCCTGTCTTCTGGGTTTGCACATTCCCCTCTGGACATTGCATGAGACAGTAGCACCATATCCCATGGAATCTACTGATCCCAGGTCATGCCTAGAGGTGTGTGTGTGTGTGTTTGAGAAAGAAAGATGACTATTGTATAGGCAGAACAGGTCTTGGGGGTTGGAAACCGTTCTTATCATCTTTGAATCTCTGGCAGCTGATCCAAAGATGATCTGCCAGAGGTCCAACCCAGAGTTGAACTCGTTGCTGTCACGCTACGTGAGCTGGGGAAGGGGCAATGAGGACCCAAGCGCGGAAGCTTGAGATGATGGGTTCGAAGAAACAAGAAATGTAATTATAAAGAAAAACCAGTTAGGGGTACTGTACAGTTCAAGCGGGAGTTCAGTGGAGTGTGGAAGGGCGAAGAGACCAGGTGGGCAGATGTAGCTGCTGGAGAATGGATAGTCGACAGAACAAAGAGGTGAGCAGGCCTAACTGCTAGAGAGGCAATAGTCGCTGGTACGTGTAACCAAGAGAATCACAACAAACTGGCGATACCAGGGTGGAAAGTGTCTTAACCTCTTTGCCCAGGAAGCGGGGGCAAGGAAACTGCATGTGTGTGTTAAGTGGCCACAGCTGTGGCAGTGTTGCTGTCTGGTGCAGATCTCGCGGCCCGGCGCTGTCCAGAGCCGGCGCGGCCGCGAATCGTGACAGTTGCAATTATACAAAGAGGAGAACAGAACACACACACGTTTAATATTTACAGAAGTCTGAACATTTGTAACAATGCCAAATAAGATGTACACAATTTCTCAGTAAAATGCACATTTATCTGACATTTTTTGAAGGCTTGAAGGAGCCGTCGGCGTTGTACTGTATTGAAGTTAGAAAAGATTTAATGTCATCATTCACAACCGACTGGAGAGCTTTGTTCTTCCAAATTACAACTACAGTACATATCTTAGATGCCCAGAAAGTCTAGTCAGTTCCAAATCAGGTACCTTGTTCATTTCAGCTTGGTCATTTATCATTTATCTCGCGAGGAAATAAATGATTTGTTTGTAGCATCCGCCCTTTTCTTCGCCATATTTACATAGTCTGCCGGAGAGCATCCTGCCATCCTATTGGTTAACGTGAAGGAATATGTCAGAACACATCATAGGGGATGTCAAACGGCAAGAAAATAGTCAGGACGACATGAGGCTTCGCAGACGGCTCATAGCCTATCTTGGAATATGTCACATTACAGAGTAACTTTCGAGAGAGGATGCTACAGGGACTGAGAGGGACTTTGATGATCAATAATTGATCAATGGAGTTTGTTCTTAACAGTACCGTATATAAACAGTACATACAGTATTGTATGGAAAACACAGCATTGGCAAAGAATATTCTATCTGCC
>JAODUG010005365.1:0-10036 GCA_027564795.1 Aphredoderus sayanus
TGTGCCTTTTAACCCTCCTGTTGTCCTTGGGTTTCAAACACACACCTTGCTGTGCCAGCAGTGCACATCATATGTCTGTGTAAGCTGTAGAATTCGGTTTAGCGCCCTCTATCTGCCACAAAGAGCTAGTGATTTGGGTCATTTTGACCCGGAGTACATTACGAGGGATAATTGAGCACTATGCCTACTGTAACAACCATCTACTAAACATACTGTACTGTATGTGTACTTACTGGGACACTTAACATATTCTGTTGTCTATTGTATTACATCTGTAGTATTTTATATTTGTTTAATATATCTTAATCACGTGAATGTATTGTATTTCAATATAGACTGTGATATACATTGTAGTTTCATTTACATGTACTATGAACAATCTTAATGCTATTCTTACCCTGTTTATACTGAGTTTCTATCTCCCAAAATACATCAAAGACTTATCAGAAGAAGTTTTTAATGTGTTATTAATGTTGCGCATTGCTTTTAGTCTATGTCATTTTATGGTGTGAAGTACCCTGAAAACCACTCCATGAATAAAATGTATATATATTTTTTTAGTAATAATGAATTGAAGTTGTTGTATTGATAGCTAAAACCCTGCTGACATATGTTGTTTTATATAGTGTTAAAAGCATAGTTATTTCTTTTGAGTGACCAATCTTGTCTGTCACGATCAGAGTTGGTGAACCCGAGGAGCGAGACAGGCAAGAGAGGGTTAACTGATTTTATTGATAAATGCCGGGCTGATCGTGATCAGGGCAGGAGGAGTGCGAAGGATTAGCTGGGAAGCAGGCAGGCTGGATAAGGCCTCGGGTCCGGCAGGAGGCCAGTGCGCGGTGGCCCGGAGACAGGCAGAAGACTTGCAGGAGCTGAGCAGGCCAAGCAACCCAAGCTCCCCCTAGAAAGGGCATGCAGGATGGACACCAAACAAAAGGCAGGACTGGAGCACCGCAGAGACGGGGAATCCTCCGGGGACGGGACGAGGCGAGACAGGCACGGGACTGCGGGGAGATGAGTCACACGGTGAAACTGGGGAAGGCAACAGCGAGACACAAAAATAACAACGGCGAGAATGTGTGTACAAATGTGTTGTGTAGCAACAAGGAACTGGCTGAACAGCTGGCTGATTGCAGACCAAGTGCAGGTGGAGTGGCTCTGCCCGAGCTCCACTACATGAACACAGAGGGAGAGCAGGAGAGAGAGTGCAAGAAGGAGGGAAAGTTCCAGAGAGAGGGAGAGAGAGAGAACCAGGCCCTCACCCCCCTTACCTCCCCCCCAACGGGAACCTCCTGGCGACCCCTCAGGGTGGTCCGGGTGAACACCATGGAAGCAAAGAGGGTCCAGGGGAAGGACCAGTCCTGGGAAAAGGTGGGAAAGTGCAGGGGATCTGGAGTGACTAGCCAGGGGGTGCAAACGGGGAATGGTGGTTGAGGCCAGGCGGCCGCACAGGTGACTTCGGCCATTCGGCCCGGGAATCAGACAGGGGAGAGGCAGAGGAGCCGGTACAGAGAACAGGAACGGGGACCGGAGTGGAAACAGGGTCCATGACAGGTACAGGAGCCAGGAACCGGATCTGAGACGGGGGCAAAAAAGGGGAACTGCTCCAACAGCAACCCAGGAGCTGTTGGAGCAGAATCAAGGAACGGACTATGACACCTAACATTAGTTGAAGGTGTTGGTAAATAACATTTGTTGCTATGATTTGACGAAGGTACTGTAGTCCAATCATCTACTAACGATGTAATCGACAACAATTGCTGTCATCTCATGTGAGAATAAACTTTGAAACGAGAATACAGATATACCGTGTAGAGCGGAACATAATGGAGCTTCATCAACTGCTTGTTGCAGCCGCTGATGTTGCAGGTAGAATCTAGCTTGCTAGAGGCTGTGCAGTATGCTATAGGCGGCTGCACGGTGTTGTCAGACATTACTGCAGGCCAGTGAATCTGCTCCAGGCCTGCAGTGGAGACGCTCCACTCCCACACTGCATTATCACAATGCCCCAGGGTCAGCGCAGGAAGCCATGCTGTAATTTGAAAAGGAAATTATCTTTTGTGATACTTACTCAGGTCGACAGAAAGTAGCGGTGGGGGAGAGGGAGGGTTGGGGGTTATGTGTGTATTTAGGCGCTGGGGCTGGTGGGGGGAGAGAGTGCTAGCCTCTCTTTGGAGACTGTGAACGGGTTAATGGGAGTGAGGTTTCAGAATGAGCTGATATCTATCTGGGCCGGCCGAGGGAGAGAGGCACACGTGAAATGACAGTCTGATGGCTTTCTAACTGCCTTTTTTCTCCTTGGTTCCGTTTCATGATGTCGTGGACCTAGTTGTTTATTTATTTATTTATTCATGCTCGCTGCAAATAGCTCCCACTGGGAGGCGGGGTGAGGGGAGATTTTGTCAAACGGACGGGTTACAGCGTGCCAATAAGGTAGGTGATGAGCTGCACAACATTGATGGCGGTGGTGAAATCAAAGTACAATTCCACATTTTCCCTTGGAGGTCATTGGAGCATTGTGTTGTTGAACGGGACTAGCAATCTGTTTAGTGTGTCATTTTCCCTCATCTGTTTCAGTCACAGATGACGTGTTTGTGTATTTCCTGTCACCACTGACGCTGGCTGAAATTGAGATTTATAAGTGTTTAAGGAGCGGGGATCTGCAAATCCAATTTGGCAGTATAGTCCCACATTGGTTCCGCCCTGATGAAACTGCAGCATTCTCAGCATGTTAGAGATGCAAAGAAATGGAAGAAGAGGCCACGTGACGCGTTCCTTCATATAGAATCTTTGAGTGCATCTCTGCTTCCTTTTGGTGTAATTTGCAGAGACAGCATATGTTCATATTTCAAACTAAATCAACTGATTATATCATCTTTTTCTTTGGCACTGTAAAAAAAAAAAAAGAAGCATATTTTGTAAATGCATAAATGTATTTGATCATGTCTGTGATGAGAGATTAAAGAGACAATAGATAAGGTCCGCAAAAGTTCACAGATGTGAAATGTATAATTCAACAAAAGTGTATTTTATATTTATTTTTGCTTTGGAAGTGATTCTAGTTCATGCCATACTGTATGGCAGCATACAGGTGGGCCACAGTGATGAATACAAATGATTTATCAAAGTAAATAACAGTCGGTGCTCCCCTCCCCCCGACCCCCGCCAAAGAGTGATTTAAGATCTGCGGCCCACTGAGGTTCATGAGATCCTCCTCTAACAGATGTTCCTGACTAATTATCTATTGTGAACGCAGATCCCAGATTTATGTGGCTATACTGCTTCATATCCTTGGTTTGGTCTTCGTTTACCTGGGGCACTTCTCTCCATCTGCGAAGGGGAACCAGTGAGATGCACAAGGCTCATCCACCAGCAACAAACTATTCTGGTAAGCTTTCAGTTAAAACTGCAAACATCCCTCTATGCTGCTGTTTAAGCTCAATGCAGAATGTGTTATACAGTATAAAGTGTAACAGTAAACAGCTGTTTGGCTTCTTTTTTTGCTTTCATTAAACCGACAGTGTGGTCAGTGATAACAGGCCTGCAGAATTAGCATCTGTGTTATAATACCTTAAAATAACGTTTGACCACTAATGGTCAGATAGCTAATTCAACATTTCTGAAATGAATAAAATACAGTTCCCTCATTTCCATGCCATGGAAGTGGAAATTAGTTCATTCAAAGCTACTGTAACTCGGTATGCTAAGTTAATGCTGTGTGAATCCATTTTCAGAAAGAATTTAGCCTCTGAGATGAAAATTAGGCGTCTGCTCTTAACGCTGCTCCCTGCAATGAGCATGTTGGCACATTTATGTAGATGAATAATTCAACAAAGGCACATTTACAAGCAGAGCAAATTGAAACATTGTGCCTACTTCCACAAACACTGCTTCAATCTTTTAAACAGGCGAGGTCAGAAATGACAAAAATGGGAGTTTTCGCTACATAACACATGACAGAATACCTGATTCTGTCAGTTGTCAAAAACCTCATTACCTCAACTACTGTAATGCCTTAACCACAGACATGTATTCAGCTCTTCAGACTACACAGCAGCTAGCATGGATTTAGATATGCTATATCACAAGCCTAGGCTCAGCATCCACACAGATCAGAGAAATGCAGAAAAGGTCAGTGCCACCGGAGGCACAAAGAGGCAGTGAAAATATTGGTCTGACAAGACATTAAGTGGAGCGATATCTGCTACCCTTGTTATTCAGATTAAACTCTGTTCACTGAGTGAAGCGCTGAAGTTAAACAAGGTGTTAAAAAAATCATTCAACGGGTGTTGATGTTACTGTCTTTAGATTCACAGCCCCGTGGCTGAGCTACTGTCACTTTTGGCAGATGTTCCTCAGTAAGAGAGGACACAAATTCTTCCACTTAACCCTCGTGATGTCCTCTGGGTCAGAATGACCCAAATAACTTGCTCTTTGTGGCAGATAGAGGGCGCTAAACCTAATTATACAGCTTACACAGACATAAGATATTCCCTGCTGGCACAAAAAGGTATGAGTTTGAAACCTGAGGACAACAGGAGGGTTATTAGGCACGAAAAAACAACACAAATACATAAAGAAATTAATAAATAAATAAATAAATACACACAGCAATGCCAATTGAAAAACAAACGAATAATACACAATCAGATGACGCCGCCGTGTGGCCAAATACGATATTTTTTAGTACATTACGAGGTATATAGTATGTAGAATTACAATGGGATATTATGCTGTATATCTTCAATACATTCATAGCTGTTCTATGAGTCCGTGTAAGCGTGTTCTTATTATAGGAGTGCATAACTGTCAAAACACTGAATGAAACATTATTGTTTTTATTAATAACCAATCTCACATATACCTCTCAACTTGACATCAATCATATTAGTTCTGTGACTGTGATTATTAAGAATCACTGTGCTGATGACAGATTTCTGTCCTTTGCCAATCATCGTGATCCCAGGAGATATACTGTCAAATATCTAAAACAGAATCAAAAGCTCTATGATAAGAATGCAACAACAAAAGTAATGGCACTTTTAAGCAATTATTTTGCTTAAAAGCCTAAAATTTATTTCAGCACCCCTAAAGTTTTTAAAATGTAGTTTTAGTACTCACAAACTTGTCTTGTCTTCTGTATACAGAACAAACAAATGGGGGAATGCAGTTGATGCATATCCACTCAATGGTGTGAGCCGTAGCCTATGGATAGCCTAGAATACTCCCCTATAAAGTAGCCTATTGGGCCAGACTGAGTCTGCTCCGAATATTTTAATGTGCTCCGTGACACATTACTCCTTTACACCACCAACTTAACAGAATCCTAGCATATTTGGCGCTGACGCACTTGTGAGATTTACCACTTGTGAACAGACAGAAAATAGGACCGAAGAGTAAATCATGCCTGTGTGTTGACTCAGCAAAATACATTAGAAAAGTTGATAGCCATACAGAATGCCTGAGACCCTTATTTCCTTATAGGATATTTCATTATATTTTTAATTGTCACGTTCCAGAATGTAGTATTTTCCTTTATATAAATAATTAAATTTTCACCAGAAAATGTCCACCCTGTTAGCTGGGTAAGGGGGCAGGGTCTGATTCTAGGTTTGAAGCAACTGGAATAACCAACTGCAATACACACTACATTCATAACTTCGTTATCTGTTTTAATGCCCCGATCATTTTTGTTCAGGCACCAGACTTGGCCTTTATGGTGCTTCATAATATTCTCTTGGTGGTTATGTACATATATTCTTTCTAAAAATGTCAATAAAGGCAATTTGCCATGACGTAACCATGTGACAAAATCCTGTGCTCGTGCCTGCTGATACTTGTGCATCTCTCGAGCACGAGCAACAGCAACAGTGTATTAGCTAGCACAAAATCACATTCTTCACTCCGCCAATGAGCAAAGACTTTGTAATTACGAGCCACCATCTTGCCCTTTGTGTCTATCTTTTATGGTTTGGATTGCGGACACACTGTTAGCTAGGGCTAGGCTTGGGGGTGTGGACAAACCGATAGATAGGGTTGGGGATGGCTCCATTACCGGGAGCACAACAGATGGATTAACCCACAATAATGACCTGTAAAAGACCTCCGCTCTTTCTTCGTGGTCGCTCCTTCTTCGCTAACCTAATCCTAACCATAACCACACACTAGGGCAACAGGAGTGTGTTTAGTAATTAATCATTATTTTATTATTATTTACTTTTACATTTCTGGCAACCCAGCTGCTAGTAAATTACTGTAAAGGTAATTATAATGGGAACAGGCATATAATACATTATAGTACAAATCTGTTCATATTTTAACAGTATCTTAATGTTACATTTACAGTAAGTTGCTGGCAACCCGCCTGCTGCCAGTACTTTACTGTTATTATGCAATAAGTATTTTACAGTGGTGACATTTTTGACTTCGGAGTCTTTGTATACTGTAGGTCTACAGATCACATTCTCATTAGGAGATGAACACCCTTAACGTTCTGATCCTAGAAGTATAGCTGTTCAATCCAGGTTTGTCAGTTGGAGTCACTATATCCTACAGTATGTCATAAGAGATGCAGTGAATGAGCAGGACATATCTTATTCAAATGTCCAGTACACTATTCAATATCCAAAGCCAACCAAAGGGCTGTTATGCAGAACGTCATGATCTGTTTGCTTATAAAACAGCTCACAGTTTGAGAGGCACTGAGCTAAGGAACCAGTTCCTTATGTTTATTCCTGGGTGCGACAGCAGTTAAGTTGACGTTCTGACTTGGTCCACAAAGGCCTCAGCAGCACTCTCCATTAGTTTGGCTGATTCAGGGTTGTTAGCCATTTTTAATTTCCCATCAGACTCACAAAAGATCTGTTCATGTTCTCTCACAGGTAACTCATTAATTAGCTGTGATACTTACTAGACGTGAACGAGGGCCTCTTGCCAAGAGTTGGTTAACATTTTATGCATAAAAGAAACAGAGACTGAAGCAGATGGTTACATTAGGGACTGATATATTGGCACAATGCATTGTGTGTATGTGTGTGTGTGTGTGTGTGCGCGCATGCGTGTGTGTGCTCGCGAGCGCGTGAATGTGTGTGTGTGCATGCTTGTGTGTGTGTGTGAGTGTGTGTGTTGTTTGAATATGTATAGTATAATATGGGACATTACAGATGGACGATAATGTTGTGTACAGTAAACTATGTCCTTTACATATAAATGCGTGTGGAGTGCATGTCGCTGGGCTAGGGGGTGGGGGGTTCTACACATCACAATATCATAGTTACTGTACTTTTGTGTATAAAAATAGTAATTTAAAATATAGTCATAACTGCCAAAATCCCTGCAACTAATTCTCAGTAGTCAGGTCAAGTAGGAATTTCTAGAACAGAGCCTGAATGCTGAGCAAGCAGCATGTTTTGGCACTGTTTGTAGGACAGCGCACAGCAGTGCTACGTTGAGCTGAACACATTTCTGCCCACAGAGTTGGACGTGGGGAGGTCTAGCAGAAGGCTTGCTTCGCCTAGCACTGCAGGACCATACTTTCATTAAATTCCAAGTGAGTCTCAGCATGCCTGCCTTTGTTCAGGCAGTAATCTCCACAGTGTTGCCATTTTTCACCTCCGCAACTTCTGTATACAGTTGAAGTATCACTGCGTGATTCCATTTTCTATAAATCTACTGTAAAATACTGTAACTTGCCTCTGTAGCCAAGTTCATATGTGAAATAATTTCACAGTACATGCCTCTTGAAGTGCAGATTAGGCAGAAGTAAAACACTTGTGAAATAAAGTGAATCCAAGATAAATGTACTTTTAACATATTGTTTTCAGAATAAAGCAACGGTAAGAACCCATGTGATGTTGCCAAGTAGACTAAAAATATGTTTACCTTTGAGCATCCAAGGCACAGTTTGCTCTGAATTGTACATACTGTACAATGCTTTCACTATAGGCATCCTATAGCCAAAACATGTCAAAAGTTAACTGTTTGCATACAGTATATACTGTACCTTAAAATGCGAAGAGTGAATTAAATGATATATCCATAATTTAATGAGCTCTTCTACAAAACAAGTCCAAGGATGGGAAAAAGAAGAAAGTAAAACATTGAGATGGCTGTCAGATGGAAGAAGAAAGATGTTGTGTCTCGTTCACAGACAAACCTTTTCAGGTCTAGAGACATTGCAATTATAGCATCTATTGACTTGTGTTTCCAGAGTATGATCAATTGCAGTGAAATAATGACATCTCTGTGTTGTTCTGACCCATGCATGGTGAAGGCAATTTATTATGTGTGACAGCAGGAATGCAAGGGACAACTCAGCTGTGGTGTGCCAGAGATCAGGAAAGGAGAGCTCCTTGTAGAAACAGCAGGATAAAATGTGTGGAAGGTCAACACACAGATATCCATCGGAACAGGGAGTGCCTTCAAAGTAGTTCCCAAAAATAGTATGAATGTAAAGTATATT
The DNA here is from genome assembly GCA_027564795.1 of Aphredoderus sayanus. Lineage (NCBI taxonomy): Eukaryota > Metazoa > Chordata > Actinopteri > Percopsiformes > Aphredoderidae > Aphredoderus > Aphredoderus sayanus. Next base: position 8,462 of record JAODUG010005365.1, read on the forward strand.
GTCAAATTGAAACTTACAATTAAAAGTTGGTATAATATGATGAAAATGTACCATCATCTACAAATGGCATACTGTACTGTATACGCTTGCGTGCTAATGTGTTTGTGTGTGATTTGTCTTCAAATTTCATGTGTATTCAGACAAGATGATTGTGGAGCTTTTGCCGCACAATCATTTCTCATGTTTTGCCCAAGGACCTCTAATAATGGCCATGAGCTGGAAAATAATATCGTGGTTGTATTGAACTGGGCTGCAGATTGAACCGATGATTGCCAATGGGTGTGGTTTACACCAGATCCTCCTCAAAATGAATTCCTCACTTGCACGCGCACATCTGTATTTGGCTGTGACAGATACAAATGGGACGGTGGGGGACAGTAGAAAAAGTACTTCAAGTCCTCTTGCTAGTTCGCAGAAAACAATCCATCACCAAGCCACCAGCTCTTCCATCTTGCCTGTGCAGCGCTTGATTCCTAATCGCGATTGCTTGTGGTCTTATTACTGCTTTCAGTAGGATGAATTTCAGGCACACAAACCCATAATTCTTCTAACAAAATTCCCTACAGATAAGCAGAGGCTAATTGCTAGCAGTATTTTGGCAAAAGGTCCATCGGCTACTTTAATATACTTCCTCTGAGATAAAGAAATAGAGCCTGTACTTTTACGATGCCTTGTGGCATTAATTGTTTGGTCCATTGACTATTTAATAAGATATATTTACCCTGGCTTAGTAAAAATAAAATAAAACATTGAATAACCTTCCACACATTTGTAATTGACCTGTCATAAATGTGTGAAGTCTCCAGGGCTTCTATCACTATATATTTGTCAAATGCTGTCATGCTTAATTAAAACTCAAATCACATCATTCTGCCTTTTAACGGGTTGCTTGCTTTGCCACCAGAGTCAAACGATGTATAATGTTGTGTACCCAAACATGACTTAGCTTTGCTTGGAGGACATACAGTACACATACAGCTTACAGAGCAATTGATTTGCCCTTTTTTCTGAAGTCTGCCTATTTGATGAGGTTGTGCTTTGACACAGCTTTTTCCACACTGCCTTTATTAACTGTGATGTCTCCATAGAAGATTCTGTCCTTTTCTATGAGTCTGATAAGCCCCATGAGACTCATCACCATAGACGTCATAAACGGAACACATTCTCATCTCTGTTGTGAAGCAATGAGAAATAAACCAATTTTAATTCTGCATCACATTTTTTATTCTTTATAATTCGACATCAACAGAGGGGCATCTAAATAAAAACAAGTGGGTGGGTGGCGACAGAAAGAAAGATGAAGAAAGTGGACAGTGCTGACGGGATTCTTGTTAATTCTGCCGCTGTCTGCTTGCATTTAAGTGCTCATTAATCTGAGGCGGGCTGCACTCTGTTGTCCTGCTGGGCATTTTGGGTGAAAACTGACATTTGCACTCGCGGCTGCACTGAGGAGTCACCGGTGATGTTTCAAGAAAGAAATGTGCAGAGAGCAAAGTGGGAGCACAGTGTGTGTGTGTGTGTGTGAGAGAGAGAGAGAGAGAGAGAGAGAGAGAGAGAGAGAGGGGGGGGGGGGGG
>JAODUG010005366.1:0-10036 GCA_027564795.1 Aphredoderus sayanus
AGAGAGAGAGAGAGAGAGAGAGAGAGAGAGAGAGAGAGAGAGAGAGAGAGAGAGAGAGAGAGAGAGATAGAGAGAGACAGAGAGAAAGAGAGAGAGAGAGAAAGAGAGAGAGAGACAGAGAGAGAGGGAGAGAGAGAGTCACCTGCGCCTGGAAACCCCTCTGCCACCGTCTGGACTAATGATGTTGGGCACAGTGTTCCTGCATGTGCGTGGGCTGCCGTTGGTGACGTGCACAGGGCTGGCGCGCACGTAGGCTGGGAACTCCTGCGGAGCATGTTGGAGGTGGAGAAATGGCGTGTGATTAGACTCTATTCCCCCCCCAGTACCAGCGCAGGTTATGCTAATCACCCACGTACGAGTTGTCATAACGTTCAGCTTATCATACGGGCTTTTTTTTTTTTTTACAATATTTTATTTGACAATAAAAGGTTACAGGTTAGGTTGAAAGTTTAAAGTGCCTGTATATGATTTTCTGTCACTAGATGTCACACTAAGCGCACTAGCATATCATACCAAAACAAAGGGTTTGTGAGCAACACAGACACGCACAGTCGCACACCTACACACACACTAACATGTCATCCTCCACTCAGGACGCTTTAGTCCACTATATCTTTACAGACTCTAGTTGTTTGCTGCTATATACATTTTTTTAATATTGTATAAAAATCACCGTTAAACAAACTTTGTCCAGAATTACAGTAATGATGTTTAGATATGAAACACATAACAGCAGGTGCATTTGGCTGGCACTGCTCTGCCTTACAGATTTCCTGTATTTGTAAATATACTGTAAGTAAAATTAAAGTTTTATTATTTCACGTGTTTCCACACACACAAAACAACAATAACAATTACCCCTGTATCGAGTTGAACATGGTACAGTACAGTACACAGTAGGCTTTCCAAGCCTGTCAGCTTACCTGAATTCCTAGGCTGGACTTCATCAGGTGGAACTGGTCGACTAACTTTTTATGAAGAGGTCTCATGTCCTGGGGAACAATCTTCTCGTGCACCGCCAGGCCATACTCCAGGATGTGTGCCTGGAACACAGACATGGCTCAATGTCCAGGAAGACCACAGAAACCATGGAGTCCATGGTTACCATGCTACAATGCTAACAGATACTGTAAGGCAGAGCACTGCTCAGAATGCCACTATTATTCCACTATGACATAAAGAGGAATATAGACACATTTGTGTGCCATTCTTTGCTAGGCCTTGTTTTAATTTTATAGAACTGTAACAGAAAACAATATTATATTATTTAGAAACAATGTGGAGTTTTGGAAAATGGTAATAGGATGAGAATTCGACTTGATTTATAAAGTCTTAAGAAAAGAAGATATATTTATGTCATTACTGAATAAAGGAATACTGTCACAGTCCACTTGGCAACGAGCGTAAACAACATATATTTGGAAGAGAAAACACAGTGATTATGGACAATTCACAGCACTTTACGGTCATGGGTTCACTCCACAGTGCATACGATCCACACATACAGTACAGTAATAAATGCATCCTAACCTGCTCAAACATTAGCTCTCTCAGGCGCCCAATCTTCTCCCCGTCCTCAGGGTGGTTCATGATGTAGTCCTTTACAAAGAAAGCCTGCGGGAGGCAAGACGTACAGTAGGATGTTTATCACGTTCACACCAGGAGACACAGCGGTGGGCTATCTCCACTACGGTGTGTGTCCGGGACCCCGACAGGGCTGGACCGGTGAATTAGATACCTCCAGTACACTTAATTTCTAGATTTACCTTTATTTTCTGTTGCACCTGGACTGCAACTGGACAGGAGTAACTGTCACTTCTGTTTCCTTTCAACTGTCCTGACACATTTCTGACATCCTTTATTATTTGCATTTAATTGAACTACCAACTTACCAATATGTGCTACAATTAAACTTGCTAATACTTTGGAGCACTCTGAATAGACATCACTGGCATGATGACAGGGCCTAGACGTACTTTGCCATTTTGGCAATTAGGCCATTTTGGCAATTAGGCTAAAATGGCCTAACTGCATGCCAATCATATGCTGATTCGGTGGTGGTAATGGTTTCAAATCATCAGAAGTCTAGCATGAGCCAGCAAGGAAAGGTTTTGTTTGTTTTTATAGAATGGGCTGTGTGCTATCCTATTGTCACCACTGACATTTGCTTCAAAAAGAGCCTTCAAAGGAAAATGGGATGAGAACGAAAATGGATGCGAGCTTATTCGAAACCCCCCCCCCCAACCCCCCAAAAAAACGGTTGCGCTTTTGCACGGCTCGCCGGTCTCCCATTGTTTACAATGCCATCAGCACTCGAGATGGGTCCACAGATTGTTGCTGATCCCTTCTTTTATACATAAACAAAAATATCGCAGTACACAATAGTGGAAACGCTAAACCTGTCCTCCTTTACAATCTCCTTTCCAATCTGCCACAGGAAGAGGGTGGAAAAAGGCGGAACTTCACAAGAGCTCCGCAGGATGGCCCTTCCAAGGACACAGCTGTCTCCTGTATCTCCAAAGGACCAGTGCCACATGGGAGTTAAAGAGGAGAGATTGCACACCATGGCTTTCAAAGGGAAATGCACATTCTCTTTTCACACACAAACACACACATGCACCCACGCACACACACACAAAAAGAGAATGACATGTGACTGTAGCCCTGTCTTGTCTGTCTCGTTTGATTGTGACATTTTGAGAAACGTCTCGACTGTCAGAGCAATCAAACACCATCCGAAGCTCATTGTCATTCATGACACTATCTTTATCAAGATACTATTTTTCTGTTCAGGTGAGCACACAATAATGGTTCATACACATCATATTCCATGTTATAAAGCTTTTTAAAATGAAAACCCCCCCCAAAAAAACGCTAGGATGTCATGCTAAGATTTCGTTTGCTGTTACTACTAGTACAGTAGTAAGTTTACTGTCAATTAATTCACACAAGGATGGGTAAATATGGAGAGTTCGTAACAATATTTCACTATGAAATACTGCTTACCAAACACCTGTGAGGGCAGTGGAAATAATCAATGCTTGACAAAGAGTCTGAATTTGTCAGTGGACAGGCAAGGGCCCCACTGCAGCACACCTCTAAATTATATTAGAAAAGTCCAATTAGTAATGGGAAGCCAAGGAAAGGGAATTTTAAAAATCACACAAGAGGTTCCCAAAGGCTTCCAAGTCAAACCACAGCAGTAAATATGAATTTTAATAATGACAATCTCTTCTTCATTTAAAGCAGAGCAAACCACACCAGCGGTCAATAGATTAATAGATTTATGATTCGTTCTATGGGAAATGCAATATTACCCCTAGAAAAAAAGGTTTGTGGATTAAATATTCAGCATAACGTGTGCTAAACTAATCCTTTATATTCTATCTCATGAAATAATACTAATGTATGTAAATATGAGTCATTGGGTGCATGGAACGCCAGCTAATTTATGACTAACCACTGTATGGCACTGTTTAAATATACATACATAGTTATTTAAAGCATTTTGGGATATGCTATTAATAAAATGTACCATGTCTGTTAACATGCATAATATGCAAGCAGGAAATACAGCAAAGAAGATTTACTGTAATTTTGTTGTTGTTAATATGCCGATTGTGAGTCGGACCACGGAGAACGTACTGTAAGTGGGAGGCTAATGAAGAATTAAGCCGGAGGTTGAAAATGATTATTTATGGTGTCAGTTTTCTAACAATATAATGTGGTTACAGTTGGAAAGCATGGTCTAATATTAATAGCCTCATTTTAAACAGAGGCACGCTCTTACAAGCATAACCCAAAGCGCACACAACACTGGTTGCTATGCAACGCTGAGAGCAAGTCACCAGGTCCACACAGATCTTTGAAGGTAAAAGACATGTTCAGTCCCCTCTGCTACCATTTGGTTATAGGGGCATTATCGCGTCATTAATCTGTCTGCTATCCATTCATCTCCCCATAGTGTGCCTCCCTCTACCTAACCCCATTCACTCGTCTTCCATTCACTTCATTTGTCCATCCATCTGCTTTTACCATCTATCCATCTATCTGCATCCACCCCCACCCGCCTCCCTATCCATTTTGCATCCATCTACTTATTCATCATCCAGCTCCACGCTTCCATTTAGTTAAGGCAGAGGCACCCGTCACCAGGAACAGATGGTACAATAGTTGCAATGGCTTTACCTTTCCATGACCTAAACACACACACACATGCAATAGTTACGTACGATAGTTACTCACTTCATACACCATTGGTGTATGACTGTGTGTGTGAATGGGTGAATATGAGGCAATTCACTTTGAGTGGCCGGAAGGGTAGAAATGCGCTATATAATTGCAGGCCCATTTACCATTTATTTTACAGTTATAGCCATTGTTTAGTGAGTTCAGCTGCAGCGGTTGTTAAAGCTGCAGTTAACTTTTTATGGTAAAATATTAACATTTCTACAGTAACTGCTGTTGGTCATCCCAGTGAATATAACCTATATGGTTTCCCTTCTGTATCATAGGAGGTTATTACAGTATATTCTGTAATACATTCTGGCAAAACTACACCTGAACTGATTTGGGCAACTACAGAAAAACCATAAATAAATAACATAAGGAACTGCAAACATCAGAACAATACAGCAGCCTTTAAAAATGTTGTCTTTTTACCAGACAGGGTCTACACAAACGCATAAATCCCCTGTTTTTCTACACTCACTGTGACACACAAGTATGTCTACGCAAGACCCATCCAAACGTGGGTAGTGGCATGGTTTGATGCTAACCTGGCTTTATGAAGCTAAGCTGGTCTGGCATGACCAGCTGTGGGTTCTAGGTCACGTACAAGATGGCGGAACGCTACATGGGCAGCTCCTCTTGGTGTCTACCGTTTTCTGACAGCTGGATTTTGTCGGTTTAAAAATAACAATAGAAAAACCCTTCCGGAAGCCGGGCTGCATGGCGAGTACCTCTTGGTAGCGAGCCAGGCCCCCGTTGACGGCGGCGTCGATGACGCCGTTCAGGCACATGGTGAGCGGGTTGACGTTCTGCATCTGCCGGCTCTGGCCCTGGGCAATGAGCGTACGCAGCTGCAGGTTCTTGTTCTCGATCACCTCGATGGCGTTCTCCAGCGGGCTCACCTCCACCTGAGGGTGGAAAGTGAGTGCGTTCCGAATGGAAAGGTTCGAGATCAGACACACACGGGGTGGCAAATTGTTTTTCCGTATGTTGTTATTTACCTAATTAAGTTTTTAACCCTCCTGCTGTCCTCCGGGTCAAATGGACCTAACGCACTACCACTTTGTGGCAGATAGAGGGCGCCAATTCTAATTCTACAGCTTACACAGACATATGATGTGCACTGCTGGCACAACAAGGTGTGCATTTGAAACCCGAGGACAACAGGAGGGTTAAAAGGCATGAAAAAAAAAATATACATAAAGAAATAAATAAATAAAAACATAAATACACACAGCACAGAAAGAACCACACAATCAGACACAATCACATTGCGCCATCTGCTGGCGCAACAAGATACATTTGAATATTGTTTGAACCCCCAGGACAACAGTAGGTTAATTACTGTATCTCTCCCCTTTTATATTACGTCCTCAAATAGTTTAACTTTATTACCATCCACTCCCCCATCCATGAAGCATACTACCTTTACACGCATGTAAACAGGCACAGACGTGCTACATACAAAGTGTCTGAGAGATTGGCTACAGTCTACTGTATAAAATGTGTATTGCGTGTCCATTGTGTCAACAGTAGTTTAATAAAAAACATTTAATCTTTCTGTCATAGTCTTGTGCCCTAAGGTTTGTTGAGTCAATATGAAAAGATTATTCCATCCATGATATTGCCAGCCTACAAGCAGCTTTGCTGTGTCCCTGGCATCTGGTAATGGGTTAAAATAGGCCAGTTGCTCCTTGAAACACACCCCACTGCTACAATCAGATACCACATGCAGCGAGTCAGAAATCGAAGCAAAGCAAATCATTTCTTCATCGCAGGACTTCAGTCTCTCTGATGGAGGAAATCATTCACGTCCCATAACCCTAAAAATACCATTACCGTGCCTGCATTGTTTGTCAAATGTGATGTTGCAGATCAATATTCAGTGTTGACTGACAAATATAATCTGCTTGGCCTGAACATGTCTAAGAATTATATTGGCACATTATGACAACTATGAAAATGGTTTACTTAAACTTTATTTAACAAACACTTACACATATATAATACTGTATTATATATATAATGTTGAATGTATTTTTTATTTGTATATGTGTACACAACGTACAAATGTACAAATAAAAGATAAAAATGTTGCTGCCTTTTTTCTCTCCAATTAACAAGCTTGCCATAAGCGTAAATCGTTGCCTAGCAACATCCCACTGAAAAGAGTGCCCTGCACTCACCTGCACTCGCTGAGCAAAAATACCTCAACTAGAGCACAAGGCCCCTGAAAGTACACCCTTCCAAAAAGAATGTGGCGATATCCAATGCTGGAGTTTTATGGTAATTATAGTGTACGTTTGGCTTTTGGTAACATACTGCACACTGGAAACCATCACCCCCACTGTTAAACAAATAGCGAACAGCTCAGGAAAGAGAGGAGTGGAGAGGAAATACAAGTTTTATGAAATGCCTTGTGCCACAGTCCTCATGAAGTTCTTGGAACACTGAAAATAAAGACCGGCGTCACAGTGTGGCTTCACTAGACTAACGCTGTCACCTTTCAAGTCCCAGACACACAATGTCATTTGCTCGTCGCCCTTCGAATTTGTAGCTGAAAAATGGTCTCTTGGCTTTGCTTGCTCTTATTATTGGCTTTGGTTGCCTAGCTGTCCCTCTTGTATATATCCCATATATTTCAGATATCTGTCAGTCAACAATATCGTTGGCTCCCATTGGTCGCTGCCTCAAGTTGAAATTGGTTTCTCGCTGTAACCCCCTGCTTTTCATTCGCCCGTCACCGTTACAGGTCACTGAATATCACTGAGGCTCCATGGTCGTAGCAGCTGCAGTACATCACTGCTAGTCTCTTCCAGTGTGTCGGGGGCTTCAGTCATATTTCCCTTGCCAGTAGGGGGCAGTGCAGAGGGAGGGATGACGACAAGGCTTTAGGCGTTAACGGCCAATACTCACCAGCTCCCTCTTGTCCACCTCGAACCAGCGGGATATGCCAGGGAGACTCTGTACCAGTGTCAGAGTGGTCCTCTCTACCCACAGACTCTGCAATAACACACACACCCACACACACATGTATTAATAAATATATAAGTAAACAATCATTGACTACAAATATAATGTGTCAGTCTAAGCACGTAAAACACACAATTGATCTCTATTTTCATAACTACTTCATTGATGAATGACTTTCATTCAAAGCACACGCCTATGGATCACAGAGGCTCACACTGTTCTCTACCCCTCCCCATAAGTAGTGTAACTGATTAATTGGGGCAGAAACTAGTGCAGCTAATGCAATCCTGATCTGTATATATACATTAACATAATATGTAACATAATATGTTTATGTGCCTTTGTGACAATGTAACTGTCCACACAGAGGTTAGACCATAAAGAAGCTACATGCAAACATACAACCCCAAGTGGTTTACTGTAGCTACAGTATACATTACATGTTATACTAAGTGTTCATCATGTTATGTTATAAAAAGTGTATTTGTTTACAGTGCATCTGACCCCACAAGGTCACATAGGATGGTGCAAAATCCTAGCATAATAATCCAAAATGTCCATTCATACTGGTTGCCTTGTTTGTAGCACTAAATATAAAAGTAAAATAAACAGACCAAGGGTCATATAGAATAAATAGAAAATGCTAAATTGATATTCATGTTCTTTGTTCATTCGGTAAGTTCTTCTGTCTAGAAAAACTGGTAAAAATGGAATATTGTAGTTTGGTTATTTATCAATACATGACAACTTATCTGTCACGTTGCATTAAATATATATTTAGTCATCAACAATGAATTTTTCCATTCAATAACTATAAAACAAAAAAACAACAACACATACAGTACACTATAACTAGGCAAGACGTAATGTAATACACATGTAACATAATGTAATGTAATACACACGTACACCAGTTAAGCATTAGGCGCAGTGAGCTTAAAAGAAGGTTACAACAAATATAAATCTGTGACCTTCCAGCAGACACAACGGTCCCATTCCTGAATTAGAGGTGCTTGAGGATGAGTCTAAATTAACTGTGCTAAGCTAGCCTGTGATAAACGTCTGACACCAGCCCCCCGGCAAGGCATACAGCCCTGTCACAATGCAGGTTTACCACACATATTACTCCCAAATGAGGTCATATGTGTAGGTGTGTATGAGTAAGCGATACATTGTCACATGATATTGTTTGGTCAACCGTCCCTGCTGGAAGAGGTAATAAATGATGCTGTATTTACTGTAGCACAGCCCAAAGCGTGCGGCGCCATATACGTGATGTGAATGCTTCTGCATTTCACCTTCGCACAAATGTGTGTACATGGGCGTACAGACAATGTTTGTTTGCAAGTGAGGCGGGATGCAGAAAGGGCATTTACGCGCTAAGCGGCACTCCTAGCTTTGCTAGTTTAATTAGAGACACAGGCAGTCGTGAATAAAACATGCACCTCCACACACCAATACCTGCGCCGGTTTTAACAACCTCAGCCCAAACGGGCCCCGGATCAATGAACATGTTTGGTGGGATATGGGGTTAGAGAGATCCTCAGAGAGAGAGATGGGAGGATAACAAGGCAGCTATTTCACACCCATGTGTACAAACGCGGAGTACAAACGCCCCCAATGTTCACAGAGTTTTCAGAGAAACTAATCTCGAATTTCCTCAAAAACCCAGTTTTCGGTGTGAAAAAAGCCTTTAAAGAGATAAGGGAACAACACAGGAGAATGTGATGTCTCATGTCAATGCCTTTGAGGAGCGTGCATGCGCATAAAACCATTTGTCAACTGCGTTTGTATCTGTCCATCAATCTGGAGCTCTTTTTCTCTCCTGTACCTTGAACTCATTCTCCTTGTCCTTGGTTCCCTTGTGGAAGGGCCTATCGTATCTGAACCGCCAGATGTGGTTGAACTTGTAGAAGCTCTTGATGTTGTCGGGCACGCCGTCCCGCTGCAGGACATCCTGGCTCTCTGGGATCGGGGTCACGGCGTAGATCTGGAGATCTGGTTTGGCAGCTGTCGTCAAGGAGACCACAGGAGCAAGGTGTTTCGTGAAAACAAATACAGAAAATGTCGATGACCCAAGGATGTTATCGAAAATCAAATGTGGGGGAAAAAAGATCCTTGGAACAAACTTAAAAGTTACACATTATTATATTGCTTCTAAAACTAACTAGAATAAATGGTTCCCTCTATTCTCTATGCTCTCCCTGTTTGTTCCCACCCTCTCTTTTCTTGAAACGAGCCATCAAGCATGACGTAGGAACGAATTCCTGCAGGACAGCAAGGAAATTGCAATCTTATCTAAGAAACCGATGTGAGCTGTGTGCACCATGGAAGAAAAAATAAAATCCGGAATAAAAAGCCTATCTTTGAAAATGCGCCATCTGAGGGGTCTGTCTATTTAACAGTTCAGACAGCTGGTGTAGAAGTATTAACCAGGTATTTGCTCCATCTATGAGCAAAATTGGCTGATTCTAATTAACACCACTTTTCGACAAGACTCTAATGGCAGCAAGAATGCCAGTTTTTGCCTCAACTGTAAATAAATAATCACATTGCTACAGTAACAATACAGTAGGCTTGCAGACAGGTCAATATATGGTTGAACCTCCAACAAATGTATAGTGCAATGCTCTACACTATACAGTAACATGACCAATTTGGTAAACAAATTAAGAAGAAAATAAGAATTAAAACTGATGATAATTGACTCTATTGAATTCCAGGAGTCCTCATGTGCCCTCAGAGGTTTACAACCAGCACTGCAATAACACGGTTTAGTTTGAACCTACTATTTACCCCCTCTCCCTTACATGCCTCCTAGACAGCTTTCTAC
>JAODUG010005367.1:0-10036 GCA_027564795.1 Aphredoderus sayanus
CACCTAAACAGAAAGGGGGAGAGATACAGGCACTTAAACAGAAAGGGGGAGAGATACAGGCACCTAAACAGAAAGGGGGAGAGACACAGGCACTTAAACAGAAAGGGGGAGATATACAGGCACCTAAACAGAAAGGGGGAGAAATACAGGCACCTAAACAGAAAGGGGGGAGAGAGAGACAGGCTTGTCGGTTATTCGTGGCGTTGGCTGGACCTTTGCTGGTAATTGAATCAGTGTGAGTGCTGAGCAGAGCTAGCATAAAAACCTGTTAACCCAAAAGGTCAACTCACTGCATTGTTTATTTAGCAGGGAGCGAGAGAGAGAGAGACTGTGAGAGAGAGTGAGCGAGAGGAGAGGAGGTGACAATAGGAGGAGGATACAGGTGGCTGAGGTGAGAGAGGGAGAGAGAGAGCGAGAGAGAGAGGAAGAGAGTGAAGGAAGGGGTCAGAGAGGAAGGAAGAGGAGCAACACAGGCGAAGGACAGGCAATAGCGGGAGATTAAAGACGGATTGATGTGTGATCCGTAAACCCAGCCAGGCTTTACACGACATCGCTTTTATTCTGTTGTATATCTGTGTGAGGTGGACAGAGAGTGGTAGAGTCTGTGTGTGTCATAATTGTGTATGTACTATAGGCCTATACAGTGCATGCCTTTGTGCATTTGACGTGATTGGGTGCCTTGGAGGGTGGGCAAATGGGCGGAGTTTGCTGCAAATCCAGTTGTCCATATAACCACAAAAAATGACAAGACCCAATAATAACAAAATGCCCATCAAGGATGATGAGATTATAATGGTAGATTGCTGCTGCTCATAACTGTTGTGTGTGGCAGTTGATACTATAGTACATAGCGTTATTATCCATCTGTCACAACCTACCGAGCAACACTTATATATTATATATACACGTTAAACCAGGAATAAGACACAGGCGTCATGCAGGGGTTGCAAGTTTGAACTTAAAGGTTGTGTTAGCGATTGTAAGTTATTTGTAAAATACAGAGAATATCTTGTCATGGTCCAGTAGCTGTCTGTTCTCTGCGTGCACTGAAGAAAAAAAATCCAGTGTTTCTACACAGACCTGTGGTTAAATGGGACCACCAACAAAGTGGCGTGAAACGCCCCAGCCTTGGCAATGCGTGTCATTGTTGGAGTTTCTGAGGAAGCACCCTGTGGCATTCAAGGGAGAGGTACTTTTGTGTTGATTGAGTTGAGATATCAACAGTCTTTCTCCTACATCACTGACTCCACCATGCAATAAGCATTACACTTATAACCATTAAAAACACTATGCACCGTGTCAATTAAAGACACACTCAGTGATGCAGACGTGCGTCCTGCCAAACACTGTCTGCCTGGCACTCTTCTCTGCACACCTCAACACACAGATCTATACGTACACAGAGCCGCTGCCATCTGGGGAAGCCGTTAGCAGTTAGCGATAGCACTTAGCAACGCAGCATGTTCCCTCAGTGAGCTCAGTCACCTTGATCTGCCTGCCCTTTACACAGCGCCATTAATGCTGTACCGCAACACTGGTGTGTGTGTGTGTTTGAGAGAGCGAGAGGGAGAGAGAGAGGTGGTGTCTGTGTGTGTGTGTGTGTGTGTCCATTACAGAGTGGTACAGTGGGATGTAAATGACAGGGGGAAGCATTACCTTCAAATGAGCTACCATGGGGCTTAAGTATCATTCTGGAAAGGTGTGTGTGCACGTGTGTGTGTGCGTGCGTGTGAGGTGTTGGTAGTGTGTGTGTGTGTGAGGGGCAGGTTGTCTGTGCGTGTTGTGAGGGGCAGGTTGTCTGTGCGCGTGGTCGTAATACTATACTTTGGATCATTTTAAGCTCTGGATGTAAGAATTTGATGCTGTGTGAGGAAATGTGGACCGAGGTTAATATGAATTCACAGTTCAGGATCCAAGATTGAGTAACTGTCTCCGTGTCAGTGTATTCAAAACAAATCTGATATATCTGATATATATATATATATATTACTATTATTATATATGTTTAATCCAGGTGTATAGTTTAATAAACATTACACTGTATAAAGAGAAAATGTCCCACGTTACAGTACGTTTGCGTCATAGTTATTGACACATTGACAACTGATGCTACAGTAGAAGCATATTTCAGTCATCTGTAATGTGTTGCCATGCTAATTGGGTGCCAAATGGGATGTGGGGACAGGATTGTACTTCCCAGTGCATTACAAATCGCAACGTCTTGTCCCATTCTGATGCCACTCAGCCTGCTGCAGTAGCATCGGCAACATCAGCACTGCCACAGCAGTTTATTGCGGCTTCCACCATGGGAATTGTCCTAATCAACAGCATACAGTAAAGTACTGTAACACGCAAGGTAAAACACAATTAGTGTTCGCTTTACTAGGGTTAAGCCCATAAAAAAAAAAAAAAAAGAAAAGCTCTCCGTCATGCATCTACCCTGCCCTAATACCTCAGTGACTAGCTCAGCAAAAAGTTTGCACAAAACAATTGACTGCTCAGTCCTTCCTTGTGGCACAAGTGAAGTAAAGCAAGTCAAGTAGCTGCATACAGCGTTCCCCTGAGAGCAGCGGCAATCGCAGATGAAGTGCAGCAAGTGAGCGCCGAGAAGTGGAACATTTACGGTGGCTGCATTACCAACATGGTATTTGTCAATGATTTTTAAAGGGCAAAGGGGAGGGAGATGGTCTGAGTTGGGGGGGGGAGTAGGGGGGGTTGAAGAAATGCAGAAATGGTCCATTCGTGCTCTGTAGCTGATCAGTTAGCACCCTTCACTTGTGTGTACTGTATATGTATATGGGTCTTTCTGTGTGTGTGTGTGTGTGTCCAGGCCACCTGAATCACTGATTGTTGAAATGATATGCAGAAATGTCTATGATGGCCAGGAAAGTCTTCACACAACACACACACATTATGTGTACATATTACTGTACTGTATTTGTGTTGCTGGGGGTGTTAGTGTAGTGTAGTGTTTACGTCAGTAGAGATCAGTCTCCATCATTTGATATATGTAGAATAATATCCTTTCTCTCCAGGCTCATTTCTCGACACATATAATCACTCTCATCTCCCTCCCTGTCTCCCTGCTCAGGTCCAGGCCCGGTGGCCCCGCCTGCCGTATCAGTGCTCCACCCTCGCAACGTGACAGTAGCTCTGGCCCCTCCAGCCCAGCCCAACGGGCTCATCACCAGCTACACTCTCTACCTGCTGCAGGGCACTCAGAGCCCAGGCCCGGGGCCCCAGTCAGTCTCTCCCGCCGCGTCCAGTTCCACCCCCAGCACAGGTGTCACTCAAACACAGTCTGGACGCACCTCCACGTCTGCACTGGACACAGGCCCCACCCCGGCTGGTGCTGGAGCCGTGGCCGGCTCCCAAGCTCAGCACCTGCCCTCTGCTGTGATAGCCACTGTCCCAGGGAACACCACCAGCTACACCTTCCTCCACCTGCTGCCATACCAGTACTACGTCCTACAGGTAGAGTCAGAAGGATTGTGTTGCGTGTCAGTCTAATGTACTGTAATATATGTATAAATCATTTTTATTAATATATAAATTATTGGGCTTATTACTGGGCACATTACTGGGCAAATACAGTATATTAAATAAACTGTTAATATATTGTGCTTTCCCCCCACTAACGTATCATAGGAAACTGCTAGGCCATAATATTAATAACAAATAGCACCAATAAAAATGCCTGTCATGTGCTAAAGGTGGAAGCCTGCACCAGTGTGGGTTGCTCTCGGTCTGGGATGTCCCAGGCCTTCCGAACCCCCCCAGCTCCTCCCGAGGGGGTCCCCGAGCCCCACCTGTACTCTGACACACCCACCTCTGTGCTGCTGTCCTGGGGGGAGCCAGAGAGGAACAACGGACCACTGGAAGGGTAACATGAAGCCTCCCTGAAGCCAACATAATAATAACACAAGCAGGGGAGACTTAATGGCGACTGCCCAGTGGCTCTGTCTGGAACGTGTCAAGAGAGACCACAGAGTTTAGGGAGTGGTTCTTTTTAACGTTTGATGTGCGCTGATGCCAAGGTTAAGAACATGGTTCTTTTTCTTGAGCGTCAAAGTCATAGAAGTTAATTGAATCTCTGCAGATTTGAGCTCCTCCATCAGTTTGCGAGCGTAACAATATCATGATCAGGTGAGACTAAATGCCAACGGACACTGGTGGTGACTGACATGCGTCAGCACCAAGCTTTAGAACACTGTTCTCGAGAGACGAAGCCATAAAAATGCTTTCAATCTCTGCAGATCGTTTTTTTACCTTTATTTTACCAGGAATAGAAATCATTGAGATTAAAATCTCTTTTTCAAGAGCGTCCTGGGTATAGACAGGTAACAGTTTCACATCAAAACAACAATAATACATATAAAACACCAGGTATTACAAAGCAAATATATAAAAAAACAAATGCCAACTAAAAACAACTACAGGTAAGAGAATCAGTTTTTATAAGTGATTTAAAATGACAGAGTGACAAGATATCCCATATTTAAATTCCTTTGCAATCTTCCAAGCTGACGGGGCTTTTAGCTCACGCCTCCGAACGCCCAGGGGGCATTTATTCTACTGTACTATTATATTATTATTATTATTTATATATATCGAATTATGCCACCAGAGGGCGCCATCTGATTGTGTATGATTGTGTGGTTCCCTTTTTTGTCATTGCTGTGTGTATTTATTTCTTTATTAATTATTTCTTTATGTATTTGTTTGTTTGTCTGTGTAAACGGTAGAATTAGAAGAGCTAGTGATTTGGGTCATTTTGATCCGGAGAACATCACGAGGGTTAAAGTGGTACACAGACTGTATTATTTGGTAATGGTAATGTCCTGTCTGGTTGTAGCTGGCTGGTTGAGCGTAGGGTGAGTGGCACCCAGCAGGTCTCCACAGTGGGCCATCTCCCTCCATCCGCCACCCCTCTCTCTTTCTTGGACTCGTCCTCAGCCCTGAGTCCCTGGACCAGCTACCAGTACCGACTGGTGGCCTACACACAGGCTGGCAGCACCACTGGTAGGACACTGCTATTTCTACGCACTAGCGTTGTTCTGGCCCCGGGGCCTCCCACTCCTTTGTCTATTCTGGTTAGAGCCAGTTTGAGCTGGTCTGTGTAGGGAGTACTACGGTACACAGCACACTGAATAGCCTTTATTTAAAGTTTCAGAAGAAAGTTCTTTGTTTCTCGCAATGTTGAGCCCGTAATCAGACCCACAAATACTGATGCTCAATATACAGTTCTCTAGCCTAGTCTAAAGAAGGACAGTTTAGTGTTTCTTTAATCACTGTGCTAAATAAATCATTTTGCCTTTTGAAAGTGATAAATGTGGATTAGCTAAGGCAACATGCTATTTGAAGAACACAACACGGACAATATATTTTGATAATTTTGTGAGATAAAATGTGTCTGGCTGCTTGTTTATCTGTTCAGTGTGCCATTATTGTATGTTCAATGTACTAAATTAACTTGTCTGTGAAATTGACTGCAGGACCCTGGGCCAATGTCACTACGAGACCGTCTCGTCCTGCTGGTCTGAGCCCCCCGAGGGTGACTGTCCTGGGGCCGGAGTCCCTCCAGGTAAGGTCTCTGCGGTTCTTCCTAGTTTCCCAGGCTTTTAGATGCTGTTGCTCAGTAAAATGTAGAAGAGACACACCAATGTCATGTGGCTTTCTATCTCCTCATCTTTGGAGTTAATAAGAAAGAAATGCACACTTACCTCAAGGTCCCCTTGAGAAAATGGGTGGGACTGTGACCCTGTCGGAAGACAGCCTCCTTCCTGTCGGCCATTTTGAAGGAAGGGACAGAATTTAGTTTGCTAATCCCACACATAGCCTTCTCATTGAAACAGTGTGCACTCTTACAGGCAGAAACGATACCGCTCTTGGCACACACACACACACACACGCACACACTCATACACACTGACGTTCCCTCTTTCACACACACACACACACAAGTATGGACTCACACCCCAGCGCTAATGCTAACTGCAAGAAAATGCTAATGCCCGTCATCATTTCAGACACGCCCCTGTCATCGCTATAGCGACACAGCTTTGGGGGTCAGAGGTCAGATGGGGGAAAGTGTTCCTTCCTAGTCACTGCTAATTGGACCGACAGGCAGAGGCTGCTTCCTGGTTACCAGTTGACCTTGACAGTCCAGCAAGGATTTAGTGTGTGTGTGTGTGTGTGTGTGTGTGTTTCTCCCTCTGTTCTCTTTTGCATTGCATATTTCCTATTTGCCTCCACTTACTGTGTTACTCTGCCTCCCCTCCCGTTTCCCCTGACTTTTCTTTCCCTCTGATGTCTGCTTGCAAATACTGTCTCACAACATTTTACATAGTTTTTTTTACACCCATATGATCTCATTCACCTTCCCTCTATCCATCATAGGCTCATTTGTTCCTCATTTGATTTCAAAAGGTTTTATTGATTTCTTATATACAAAGTATTGCCTACTTTTTGTGTTAGTCCGTTAGCTTTTAGAATTACAGGTGATACCAGAGGTTTCATGTTCATTTAGTTATAGAACCCACTGGTTCACTTTGACAAGAGGGCCATCTAAATACCGAGAAGTAATTCTGTGGCACAAACGCAGCCAAAGGCACTCCACATTGGTGAAGTGTGGATAGTCATTTTGGCCAAAAACCTAGGGTTTTCTAGCAGTGCTCTGGCTTGGTTGCCATAAAGCATGCTGCTAAAGGCAGCGTTACACACTAGAGCACTGGTATTTCACCAAGGAGGTACGCTACATAAGCTCATGAACCCTCACTAGATTTCCCCCCAGTGATCGAAAGCTAGCTTACAGATTTGACTTGGCAGCCGTTCACGCTGCTACACGGCCTCTGTTGATGACAGTAAAACTGTGTTCGCTGTTTAAAATCACAGTTTATTTTTTGTTTGTGTTAAGAGTGATGTCTGAAGCTGGTGCGGTGTGAGCAGACTCTCCAGAGATGTTTGTGTTGGCCGCCGTACAAACGCAGGGCGGGGGGATCTGAGACAAGCTAACAGGCTTTGGAGCTTAGCGCACTCCAACACTCCCCCACCAACGCTCGCAGTGCACTGCTCACGCAGACACAAACGCGCGGAAGCACAAATGCTTGGGAGCAGAGTGTTTGTGTCTACGTGCACGCACACAACGCACACACACACACACACACATTCAAACACATACAGTATGTTTATGCACCCCCCAATCTGAGCCAATGCCAGGAAGGCAGACACGGGGGGGGGGGAGAGACAGGAATGGTTTAGGCTTCAAACAAAGACAACATTTACATAAAACGGGTGTGAATTATTTAAATCTAGCCGAGCCCTGTGCTCTTTTTTTGTCATCTTCTTGTTTTTTATTTCACTCTGTGGTTCTGATTCATCTGTTTGGTAACAGCAAAGGTGATGCTGCTGAGCAGACGAGCAGGGGACTGAGAAGACCGATGCACATGTTGTGTGTCTTTAAAAGAATCAACAACCGTAATATTCATTGTGCCGTTCTTACGTTGGCTGTTTCTGTACGGGGTTGTACATGAACAGTCATTATTTACACTCTCAAACATCGCAGACCATTGACCATCTTTTCTTGCTCGCACATACACACGCACGCAGGCACGCACACACACACACATGCGCACGTCCACTCTAGCCTTAGCCTGGGTGCTGTGTGTCAGCCCTGGGTCTCTCCTGTCTTCACCATCTCCAGATTACATCAGGCTATTCAATCTGTAAATGACTTCCTCCACAACAAACATTCAACACGCACTTTGGTAAATGAGCTATCTGAAGTAACATGACCCTGCCTGATGCACGTGTGTGTGTGTGTGTGTGTGTGTGTGTGTGTGTGTGTGTCTGCATGGCCATCACCGTGTCACCTGATAAATAAAGATCAAGCGCGGCAGGAGGGATAATTATTCTTGCTGTTCATTCACAACATTCTAATGATCGTTTTCTACTTAATCTCTCACACACACGCACGTGCACGCTCATATCTCACCGCGCGCTCTGATCTGATCTCTGACAAAATGTCCTTGTGTGTGTGTGTGTGTGTGTGTGTGTGTGTGTGTGCGTGCAGTGAGCAAGCTGATAATTACATAACTCTGACTGAATGGATGTGCAGGTACAGTATGTTGTGTTGCCATGTCTGTGGCCAAATGATTGTGTGCGTGTGTGTGTGTGTGTGTGTGTGCGTGCAGTGAGCAAGCTGATAATTGTTGTGTTGCCATGTCTGTGGCCAAATGATTGTGTGCGTGTGTGTGTGTGTGTGTGTGTGTGTGTACAAGTACATTCTTATTCTGATGTAAAGTGTGCACAATGTATGTGTGTGCACCTTCATGTATAGGTGTGAATGTATTGACGTGTGTGTGTGTGTGTGGCCTCATCCCCCTCTCTAAAGTGCTGACAGACTGAACAGGGAATCAGATGCAGCACCAGACGACAGTGTGCCTTTGTTTCTGCATGCGGCAATTCCATTACCGGCCGCTTTCATTATTTTAGCCTGGTGGCTGCCTGTGTGTGTGTGTGTGTGTGTGTGTGTGTGTGTGTGTGTGTGTGTGTGCTATGGCTTAGTATCTGTGTGGGTGTGGGTGTTTGTGTGTGTGTGTTGTTTGTGCTATGGCTTAATATCTGTGTGTGTGTGTGTGTGTGTGTACGTGTGTGTGTGTGTGTGTTGTTTGTGCTATGTCTTAGTATCTGTGTGTGTGTGTGTTGTTTGTGCTATGTCTTAGTATGTGTGTGTGTGTGTGTGTGTGTGTGTGTGCGCGTTGTTTGTGCTATGTCTTAGTATCTGTGTGTGTGTGTATGTGTGTGTGTGCTGTTTGTGCTATGTCTTAGTATCTGTGCGCATGTGGGTGTTTGTGTGTGTGTGTGTGTGTGTGTTGTTTGTGCTATGTCTTAGTATCTGTGTGTGTGTGTGCTACAGTATGTTTTAGTATATATGTGTGAGTGTACTACCGGTACCGATATATGTTAGCGTGTGTACTATATGTTAGTGTGTGTGTGGATGGGTGTGCCCTGGCTTATGTGCCTGTTGAACCGAGCCCTGTTAAATGCAATGAAATGAGCCTTCCACATAAATTAAATTCAGGTGGCCTGACCCGCTAGTGTGTGCTGTATATTGCTGTACCATGCACACACAGTATGCACATGCAGTGCACACACATGCCAGTAAGCACCCCTCAACTTTCACACGCATACTACATGCACATACAGTGTATACTGTACAGGGTGTCTGAAAATACATATCACATGTTGTACAGTCATACTTGGAGGTTGTGGACACACAACACAAAAAACACACGCACAAACACGCACGCGCATATATGTATACCCACACGCGTGAGTTCATCCATCTAAAAGCTTTCTGCAGTTCTGCGCCTTCCTAGATTGCTCAGAAAACTTCTACAGATTATGCCCCTGCTAGTGTGTCAGCTTTGTGGTTAGCTAAAGTGCTATTCGGATGGCATAGTTTTACAGGGCAATGTGGGTAATGTGTTTTTGACTGTTATTTGAATGCGCAATTCACACAAGAATGTCCACCCTAAAATCAATCACTGGTGTGGGCGTTTATAATCAGTGCTCTTATTTATTCTTCACACACTACTTACATGTATGCTTTCCACAAACATAATAACATATAGATGTATGGTAGCTGCTCAGTGGTGGTTCAAAATTAAACCATCCAAGATAAAAAATACTAAGAATCATAAATGTATCCTCTCAATGTTTTTTGAGTGGATAAATTGTGTCTTATATGTGTAGGGAAAGACAATATGTTATGAGGTCTGAAAGACATGCCTCACAAACTGTGAAACACTGACAAGTCGATACAGACGAGCCTTACTGTACCTTTTCTGGGTACTAAGGACATACCACAAATACTGTGTTTTTTGGGGGGTGCTATATATGTATACATTTAAAAATGAAACTACTTACATGGCCATCTTCTTAACCCTCGTAATGTCCTCTGGGTCAAACTGACCCAAATCACTAGCTCTTTGTGGCAGATAGTAGGCGCTAAACCTAATTCTACAGCTTACAC